>WSYH01010131.1:0-23959 GCA_036426205.1 Ascaphus truei | reverse complement strand
TATCTTGATCCCTCCCCCTCACCCCCTCTCACTCTCGCCCCCCCCCCCACATCCCCTCTCTCTCCCTCCATCCCCTCTCTCCCACATTCCCTCTCTCTTCCTCCCTCATCCCCCTCTCTCCCCCTCTCTACCTCCATCCCCTCTCTCTTTCTCCTCCATCTCTTCTCCCTCTCTCCCTCTCTCTGTATCCCTTCTCTCTCCCTCAAAAAAGCCTGTAGAGATATATATAATCTAGATATATAGTATATATCTATATCATATACTATATAATATTATATAAATACAAAATGAAATAGATACATACCATTATATCTTATATATTATATATATATATCATATATATCTCATATATATATAGTATATATATATACTCTATATAGTATATAATATTATATATTATATATAGTATTCGACAAACATATCCATTTGCCAATTTGCACGCCCCGGGCGCGTGGGATTTAACATCGTGGCGAGCTCCTATTGGCCCAAGCAGCACACGTGTGGTACTAGGATTTTTTTTGTTCGGCGAGTAGATTTTTTTGGTGATTTGTCGACCACTGTAATATATATATTGGGGAAGGGTCCCCCTTGGTCTCCTTACCCCTGACCTCCAAGTCTGGCAGCGGAGGCTGGAAGAGTGAGGGGATTGGTCCGGTGCACCTGGCAGGTGCCGGGAGTGTGCGGGGGCACGCGGTTGATGAAGAGGCAACCGAGTCGCCAGAGGGAAACGGTAGGACACGGCTGCGACCTGGCCCTTGGTCATCCCAACGGGAGAGAGACTTACTTCATGGTGGAACCATCCCGCGGGATACCACCCCACGTAGAGGCGGAGGCTGCGCCGACATCGCTGGATCAGTGGATCCGCATTATCTTCCAGCCATACCCTGGTTGTAGAGCACCTGGGCAGGTACTCCAAGTCCCCAATTATAACACCTTCATTGTTTGTGGGCAGCGCTGTCACACACATTTGGGTGATTGCTGCTTGTGGACACCAGGGTGGTTGGTGCCCAAGGGGCCCTCAGTACTTTGGGGGAATAAACCCAGTCAGGTGGGACATGGGTGGGAGACACTGTGGGGTTACGGCCCTGCGAGGCCTAGTTGGTGGGGACTGGTTCGACTACTGTATTATTCTTCTTATGTCATTGCAGTAAACTGTTATTATTACTGTCAGTGTGTGTATCACTGCTTGGGTCCCTGTTATCCAACATCGTAGGGTCCCTTTTAAGGTGGAGGTGTCGTCAAAGACTGATCAGGTACACCCCGGCTCCCAACAGCAAAGGCTCAGGCCTCCTGTGAGCCTCAGGTACACACCACATACACCATAGTCACCCTATCTCCCGTGTGTGGTGGGAAGTGTTGTTACATATATATATATATTTATATATATATATATTATATATATATAAATATATACTATACATACACAGACTATATTGGCTCTCCCCCATCCCTCTCTTTCTCCCTTAACCCTTCTCTCCCCCATCCCTTATCTCTCTCCCCCCTCCCTCTCCTCTCTGCCTCCCTCCCCTATCCCCTCTCTTTCTCCTCTAACCCTTCTCTCCCCAATCCCTTATCTCTCTCCACCATCCCTGTCTCTCTCTCCCTATCCCTTCTCTCTCTCTCACCCCATCAATTCTCTCTCTCTCCCGCCCAATCCCTTCTCTCTCCCCTCCCTCCCCTCTCACTATACATCTCCCCCCCCTCTCTCTTCACTCTGTTCCTCACCTCTTCTCTCCCCCACCATAAAGCATACAACATACAACACCCCCCCCTCCTCCCACAACACATACAAACACAATACTCCCCTCCCCCAAAATACACACAATACGCCCTCCCCCACAATCCACAAAATGTTTACCCCCCTCCCGAGTATACACACACACACAATACCTCCTCTACACAATAGCACCAAAATAACCCCACACTCACCTTAGGTGATCTCGGTGCTGTAAGCCAATCAATTGTGGTTGTCTCGCCAAGCGGTAAGCACCGTACATGCGCGGCCGCTCGCTCACCACTGGCCACACACATTGCATCAATGTGTTTTCATCGCGGCCAGCGCGAGTGCCACCATCACGCAACCCTGGACAAGGCCTTATGGTGTCAATCCCATACAGTCGGCCGTTGAATTTCTTGGGAACTCGGAATTGGGAAGGGTTGTCAATCAAGTGTTTCTTAACCCTATCATCCCACCCTGTCCTTATCAGAGAACCAATAAAGTTAAGGGGAGGGGCATGGGACCTCTGGCTGTATAAACACTGGCTGATCCCACAGTGACATCACATCAAAGGGAGCAGCCAGGGGAAATCAAACCCCAAAGTCTAACTTTAAGAAATAATAACAAATACTTGTGTCATATTTGGGTAAAAAAAATCCCCCTGATTAAACCCCTTAAACATTCACTGGAATAAGTTCCTTTGCCGCTTTAACATATGTCGATGCCTTTATTTATATAGCTCCATTAATTTACATGTGCTTTGCTGCAGTAATACACTGTGACATAATAATATAAATACAAATAATACAAATTACACATAATGGGATGAAGTCTCTCAGACATAAAAGAACATTTAGGAAAGTCCCTGCTCCGAAGAGCTTACAATCTAATTGGAAAATAGGAAGAACGTACAGAACAGTAGTAGGGTGTGCTGGTAAGCGTCTGTAGGGGGTCAAGGTTATGTATGAGGTGTAAAGTATCACCGACAGAGCTATCATACTTCATTAAGGATGTGTTATTTAAGTTGGGTCTTAAAGGTGGATAGAGAGGGATCCGTAGTCGGGTACTGAGGGAAGGGAATTCCAGGTGTAGGGCTGTCAGTGGAAAGGTTAAGACGGGGAGGGTTTTAGATAAAAGGGTAGAGAGAAGACAATCCTGGAGCAGAACGCAAGAGTCGGGATGGTGAATAACGAGAAATTAGTAATGGGGAAATGAATGAGAACCCGATCACTTCTCAAACCAGTACTGTCTTTAACTGTAATATATTTGCCTGTTTCTCGCATACTTATCAATTTGAATTTATACACAGTCTGGCACAATATTTTGTTCTGGTTCTCAAAATATCTGGCTACTTTCAAACCTGATCTGATTTAATATATTACTTTTTGAACTATATATATATAATACGCCCCGGGCGAGTGGATTTAACATTGTGGCGAGCTCCTATTGCCCAAAGTAGCACACGTGTGGTACTAGGTGGCGAGTAGATTTTTTTTGTTCGGCGAGTAGATTTTTTGGTATTTGTCGACCACTGTATATTATATATATATATATATATATTATATCTATAATATATAATCATCATTATACATCACACACTTCTATCATTATGCTCAGTCTCTGAATCTCTGGTCCTTTTATGTAGGAAAAATCCGATATCAGAATCTGAGCACTAACATTAGAATTTCACCACTTTATATAAATGATCCATAAATGTCAGTGCATAAAACTTTGTTATTTCAATACTGTGTTAAAAATCTGCAGAAACCATGCAATGATGGAAAACCACTTGTACACTTTTCCTGTTATAATGTTCTACAGGCTGAAATTACATCTGTAACGCCTACAAAGTACAAACAGAGCCAGCTCACCACTCGGTTTCTTAAAGTATCTTGTTCACTTTAAATACACCTTCAACTAATGGTTCATGATATAAAAGTGATTTTGCATAGACGCAGGATCACTGACAAATCTCCATGTACGACCTCTTGCCTTCAATCTCTATTCATTCAAAATCCTTTCTTGGGCCAATATGATTTAGTTTATCTACAGGGAGTATTAGCAAATAATTTAAATGTAAGTACCAAATTAGAACTACATACGGCCCACAGTCATTTTATTTACAAAACAACAAGTAATCCCACAAAAAAGAATATCAATGCAGTTTTCCCAAAGCACTTAATTGTCCTGAATATCAATTCTGCTCAAGGTCTGACCACCCTTTGCTATTCCCCCACCATTGAAAATACCATTTGAGAATGTCATCTACATACTAGAAAGTATCTATGTCCCTGGCACAGCGGCAAGATTTTCGATACTGAATTTTATGGATGGATTAAACTTTATTTTCCATAATAGGCCACCTAATAAAAACTCTAAAGCCGTGTCTTTCCTCCAGCTGGGGCCACGTTTAACACTTTCACTTCATAACTCATTATACAACCTCCATATGTTCAGCAGACTAAAGCCCAGAAATTGCAATGGATGATTTAAAGGAACGTGAGCTAGGAGTGCTCTAAAATGAAAAGTATAACAGATTATGCGGAGGTGTTGTTAGCCATAGGATGTACAGTACAAGCATCGATATCTGGTGAGCCAACAAACCTGACCCAACTGCGAATAAGACCTTTTTAAAATGAGTTTCAATACTTTTTTTTTTTCAATCTGTATAATACTCATTTGCTTTTGCCACTGCTAAAACTTATCTGTCTTATGAGTGGAAGAAATCTAATATGTATATAAGTAGATCTCCTTTCTGTTGGACATTCATAGACACTTAGCTGTAGTTATTTAGGCAGCATATATGTTATGGGAATGGCCGCATGGGTGTACTTTTGTATCATTTTCGGTGGAACATCATGTACATTGTTTATAAATATTGCTATACCATGTATTCATCTGTTCCAGTATCTGCCTGGCTTAAGGAGTGTACACATATTTTCGGTATCAACCCGATTATGTCACTTAACTCTACTCTAGCATTATTATTAATTTCAGTATTTATGCATCATTAAGTAAATATGTTGGATTCCCATAGTATTGTATTTGGTTTAATTTTGTGATTTTAATTATTGTTATGGAGAGGGACAGTCTCCCTGCTGTTTCGAACCTTCTCCTACATACTGTGTGATCTTTGAAACTGCTTGGCTTTCTTTAATTGTAGCACTGACTGATATATGAAATAACAGTATTTGGCTATCAGGAAAATCCTTAAGCATATTTTGTCATATCAATCATTTATACATCCTCACTGCTAAAGGATATGAATATTTAAAGTATAGTGGTTGTCTTGGAAAGATCTTGCTGATGGTTGTCCCAACAACATAAATAAATAATAATAATAATAATAAGTGAACCATAGTTGCCACTGATGTCCATTATTGCAAAACTGTTATAATTTGCTTCATAGCAAGTTTAATCGCGAATTATTGCATGCTACAAAGCAGAAGTTGAGTTGCCACCAATATATTGCTATTACAATTGACCAATTTGGGCCATTTTACAATTAGTTACGGTATAGTCATTATCACTGATGTCTTTTTTACACGTGGTGAAATCTTAGTGCTCTTCTACACCGATTGGTTTTGGAATCCGGTGCTATACTACCTGGCAGGTTGAATAGGTTAGTAATAAAGCCCTCCAAAGTACAAAGGTTTGTACACATAGTAAGAGTCATTGTTTTACTTGGCACCTGAATTAAAGAGTACAGTCTATATTGATTGGTCTAATTAGCCAACTGCCGTTTACCCAGCGTGTAAAACAAAGGCGCTTTGGCATGTTATCTTCTTAGAAGCTTGAACCAATCTTAAAGAACAACCTTTATGTCCCCAATATGCGTCGTCAACATGACTCCCAAAGCACGCAAAGCATTCACTGGGCTAGTCACCTAGGCTATACACCTGGTTTTGCAAGGTCAGCAAGCCCACCCATCTTGTACATGAAACCTAACACCCACAGGTCATGGGGGAGTCAACCGATTATAAAACATTTGCGAAGGAGACTGTTTAGTTGAGATGGAATGAGTGTTACAGGTCCTGTCTCATGTAGGGGAAAGCGAATGAACAGTGATATACTTCATTCAAATTACTTGTTTGACACCATGTAAGTGTAGTTTTCATCGGAATTGTTTGAAAACATTGCGTGCTTATAGTTGGGGGTGGGTGTATAGCTCTTATGTCTGGGTTTTCGGGAATTAGACATGCAGAAATATCATTCGAACGGAATAAGCACATTTGAGCTTCCAGACCCCTGCTGTAATTAGAACACAAGGGAACAGTTACAATTAACTGAAAGTACTAAAGGGCTTATCAACAATGTATGTATGGATGTCTTTATTTTACAGCGCCATTAATATACTTAGCATTTCACAGCAGTAATACACGGACTAATCATATACATAACAAAAAAAACAAATAACACATATGGGAAGAAGTGCTTCAAAACACAAGTAACATTTAGGAAAAGGAGTCCCTGCCCCGAAGACTTACAATCTAAGTGTGAAAGTATCATTCGGCGCTATTGCACTTTTTTGAATAAGGCCCCATAAATTTGTTATATAGATATATAAAAAAGACATAATGCACCATGATTTAACTTATTAAACTTATAAGTACCATTACGTCACTTTGGTTCTTGAAGCATTGCGCTGTAATGGGGCACATCTACAAGCCGTGGGTGGAAGTTTTGTCTCTACCTCAACACTCGCACAAACATGGGCGTCAACCCACAAAGGCAAAAGCCCCAAAACTCGTCACCTCTGCACCCTGAAGGAGCTCATCTCACTCCCCACAGAGTAACCTAATCTAACTAAGGGGCCTATGCAGAAGCAGCGAATTTAAAAATTGGAAGGGTTAATAAAAGTAGCTTTTTTGGAGAGTTTATTCTCCATATGCAAAAATGTGCGAATTCTGCAAGTTTTAGCATGAATGCGTGTGGCGAGTTTAAAATGGAGAGATTCGCGCTGCAGAAATGTGTATAAAAAAACGCGCATTTTTTTTTCCTTTGCTATGGCCGGCGACTCCAGCTTCTTGCCAACTTTTCTTGGCGAGCAAATTGTAGAAAATCGCGCCATTTATGGCGCGAACAGCCGCGTAGGTCCGTTCCGCGCTCTCTGCATTAGGATATTTTAAAACTGGCAGATGTTAGGTTTCTCGCCAGCCGCGCGGCGAGATTTTCAAATAGAAAAAAAAATGGTGCGTTTTTCTGTACCTCGCCATTTTTTGCTGGTTTTTTGCGCGATTTTCAGAAAATGGCGAGATTTTAAATGCGCTGCTCTCGTGCATGAGGCCTAAGTCGGATTGATATTTGTGTTGCGTTGCCCTTCATGCAGGTATAGCACCTCAGGAGCTCGTTCGGAAAGTTTTGATTATAAAAAAAGCTCTCTTGTACTTTCCAATGTACAGTGGTGTTCTGCGCCGTTTAAAACATTACATTCGGGATTGCAACAAGGTCATATTTATGAAGCAGTGCTACACTACCTATGTCCCATTTAATGAAGTGCCTCACAGTTAGCACCCCTTAAGTCCCGATATAGAAGCCTGTGCGCACGATGGAGTGCGTGGCATCGCACACGCCTGCCCAGAGGCTATCCAGGGTCATGGGACGGGAGACGTGACGGGGAGGTGTGGCGGGGGCGTGGTCCGTGACATCCATGTGAGCGTTCACCCTCATTGGCTGAACCGCGCACGCTCTATGGCCTTCCTCCGTGAGGTACGGCTTTTTGTTTGTGTCCGCGGACTGTGGACCCGACCTGTACGCGGCCTAGAAGTAGGTCAATGGGCAGAAGGAGCAGCTCAGTGGGTAAAACACTAACTCTGAGAATAATGACACTGAGTTTTGAAGCAGAAGCCTGGTTCAAATCCTGGTGCAGCTTCTTGTAACCTTAGCAAGTTGTTAAAAACTCCCTGTGACTCAGGCACCTCTCTACAGAGCAGGGACACACCTTGCCTTCAAATATCTTTTGTATAGTGCTGTAATCACTGTCAGCACTGTACAGAAAAAAAAATAGGTTGGCAAAGGAATTTAATTTAGCACAGCACTTTTGTTGAGAATCTCCTAAATAAAACCAAGACAGTGGGTGTCAAAAAGGAATCGTACTATCTGCCTAGGAGTCCCATAACAATGGATGCCTTTAAGACTCTATCGATGTCTCAGTAAGATTTTTATTCTTAAAGGTCTTTAGATACAGTATATAGTCAATCACATACATAGGATTTAGACTGTATTTTAGAACATACAAACTTGATCTTAAACTGTAAGTTTTGGCCATGACGATGATTTAATGTATCAAAGCTGCCAAGGTAAAATGTCAGAATCATAAAGCTGTCTAGCAATGAAAGCATGGTGTGAGTCACATAAGATACTTCGATTTACACACTTGTCTCTTCCAAAGACGTACATGAGGATTTCATATTTTATTATGTGAGCAGAACCACATGGAAAGGTGCACGTTACAGATTGCAACATCCTATAATATACTGCGCTAGTCCAAAAGCTGTGTGCACTTAGTACTGTGAAGTGCAGAAAGCGGTTACTTCACTAATACCTACAGTTACCATGTGTGAATATCAGTATGAAGGGTGGCAAACTTATATCTGCTTAATGCAAGTGATGGTGAATCTAGGTTGAGAGCTGTGGAGATGAGTGTGTAGTTCTAGTTTTCTCAGCTCTGTCACAGGAAACGTTAAAGTTGCCATCTTACAGCAGCCGACAGCACCTTTTGTAAACAATTTATCAACCTATTTGGCTTCCTTCATCCTTTAAATCCCAGAGGTGTGGTGCCAAGGCAGTCTGGCACTCGTGACCACCTGATAGCTGCTCCGTCACTGATGATGGAGCTGAAGAGAAGTCCTCTTCTGTTCTGTTCTCTTCCTGTAGATCGCATTCGTGCTCCTGTGGATCTACTTCAAAAAGGAGAAAGTCGTTTATGACGTAACTACTACGTCATGGCCCCTGAAACGCCAGACCCCATTGTAGAGGCTACGTCGTTGGGTGCCCATAGGGTTAAACCAATCTAAAACCAAAGACTTACCTCTTTGCATTTCTAAGGGGCCCCTGATGGGGTCGTGTTTTGTCTGAAGTGTTTTCTTTACCCTAATTCCATCCTTTCCTTATCAACGAGCCAATAAATAACAATAGGGGGAGTGAGAGAGAGGTCTCTGGCTGTGCTAACTCTTGTTGAAAACACAAGGACTCCCTCAGAGGGAATTTAGCCCCTCCACGCCTCAACTCACTTGCAAACTGACTTTAAAGTAATTTATGACGGAAGCGGAGATATGTAACCACCGTGGTATGTCAGCAACACATGTACATTGCCCCCTAGCAGGTTCCTCTCCTATGGACATGTGACTATGATTAGCCGTACAGACTGGTGAAGAAGAGGACTTGGAGGAGAGAGTTGTTAAGGTGGCAGCCATGACAGTTAGAGGCAGAACTCCGCAGGCCTGAAGGAGTCAGGCTCGATGTTACGGTGTCATTTGAAATCGGGTCGTCATGACAACACGCCACTGCAGGAAGGGGCTGACTACGGAGAAGGTAGACCCCCTCTCAACACACACACCACATTGCCTCCCCCAAAATTACCGCCCCAAAATTTTTGCCACTCACAATATAGCCTGTAAGCTTTCTGGGAAATTCCGCCTCTGGCAAGGAACTGTGTGCTAACTAATGGGGGCGCATTTAAAGTGCTGTGTCGCACGGCCCATAGGAAGTCCATGACGTCATCTTTTTGTGGCTTCCTATTGGCCCGTGTGACCTGGACATCTAAACTTCACATAGATTCGTCGCACATGAGTAGGTATGTCGGGAAGCAGAGGGTAGCCATGGCTGAAATTTATAAAAGGGGTTCGCTCTGAGACCCTCTGCTTCAAACCTATATAATAAACAAATATCAATCAGTGCAGCTCTGGAGAGCTGCTTTAAAACGGAGAAGTTTCTTACATATGATGTATGTAAATGATATCTATTAATAAGAATCCATTTTAAACAAACTTTTTTGAGCACTTTAGCTATTAAAACATTAGGACCCTGTATTAAACTGCTATCTATGCACTGACACTTTAGACAGGGCTCTCAAACTCAGTACTCACGGCCACCAACAGCCAGCTTCGACTGAAAACTGATTGAGCCACCTGTCTGAAGCAGGGTATCCATAAACTCTGGCCTGTTGTGGCCCTTTAGGACTGAGTTCGGGCCCCCTGATCTAACATTATATTTATTTTTGTGTGTGTTGGTTTAAGTAGCCAAGTAAGGAAGTTTTGCTAATTACCTTTGAAGGAGCCCCACAACCCCAATGTAAAACGCCATGAATGTGTTACTCTTGTGCGTGACACTTTTACGTCCAAATTGCTTTTTCGCAACGCTTTATACATGGCCCTCAAGGCCGTGCTGGGAAGACTTCACCTTTATTTCAAATGAGTGGTGACTCAAATCTCTCCAGCACAAGGAAGCAGAGTCACAGCACATTGAATATGGCTTGCGTGTCATGAGGCTCTGTGCAGCCATATGTGGGAACATTTCTAATCCGATTTCTTACATTCAATACCAATCCCGTAAGCGCAGAACGTTAACAGCACCTCACACCTGCTGGAGTTGTCGGCCAAGGAATAAAACGAAATGGAAATAACGGAGCACTATCTAAGGAAAAGAGATCACAGGATGGATCACACCATTGAACGCACAATGCGCGAAACCGCGTTGTGTTTTTGCTACCGCTTTAGGGGTTCTTGTATGATCCATAAGTAAACACACAAAATCCACGGGAGCATGGGGAGGAAAGTGGACACTATAATAAGTTAATAATCAAAAACTTAAATAAGTGAAAAATGTGATAAAATGTTAGTAGATACAGTTTCATCACCCCTGCTTCCTGGAACCCACTGGAGGGTAGTCTTCACTCTTCCTCCCCCACAGTAACACAAAACACACAATCACACGGGGAGCATTGGAGGAACCAAAATAAATTTAAGTGGCGAAAAATGACAATGTGAAAAAAGCCTTCATTGACTTGGCTCAATAATTGACTACTTACAAGATTAAAGTCAAAAGGCAGGGTTGACTCAAACGGTCAGAGGTAAGTGGATGATGCAGTTTGTCATCAAAGTGGATCAGGTCCCCAGGATCACGTACCCCAATGTATGAGAAAAACTGGCATAGCGCAGATCACTCAAGATAAAATAGCTTTATAACATAAAATAGTATACTCACATTCTAACATAAAAAACGGGCATATCACACTGCATAGTGTAAGGAAGATTTTAGCCAGCTGGCTCACCGTCCCACACCATCCCCCACTCCTCCGCCTCCCTCCTCCGGTCAGCTGTTAGACTGCTCCGACTGGCATGTGACGTCACTTCCGGTTTCGCCGCTCGGTGAGGGATGGATCCTCTGCAACTCCTCTCTGGTATCTCCGTCTGGATAAGACTCCTACTCTACGCGTTCGAAAGCGACTGCTTCTTCCTCAGGAGTGGCCATCCTTTTCCCGTGAATGATTATGTCACTCCTGAGGAAGAAAGCAGTCGCTTTCGAAACGTGTGAGTGGAGAGTCTCATTAAGAAGGATGCATACAGCAGAGAGTTGCAGGAGATCCATCCCTCACCGAGCGGCGAAACCGGAAGTGACTCACACGCCAGTCGGAGCAGTGTTAACAGCTGACGGGCTGAGTGCGGAGGAGTGGGGGAACGTGTGGGACGGTGAGCCAGCTGGCTAAAATCTTCCTACACTAATGCAGTGTGATATGCCCGGTTTTTATTCTTAGAATGTGAGTTATAATATTTCATTGTTATAAAGCTATTTTTCTGTAGTGATCTGCGCTATGCCAGGTTTTTTCTCTCTACTTGGGGTTACGTGATCCTGGGGACCTGATCCACTTTGATGACAACTGCGTCATCCTTACCTCTGACCGTTTGAGTCAACCCTGCCTTTTGACTCTTACATCTTGTAAGTAGTCAATTCATTAGAGCCAAGTCAATTGAAGGCTTTTATCACATTGTCATTTTTGCTGCACTTCAATTTATTTTTGTTTCCCTCCCCATGTCCCCGTGGATTTTGTGTGGTTTTGCTGTTACTGTGGGGAGAGTGAAGACTACCCCTCCAGTGGGTTCCAGAGCAGGGGTGAAACTGTAATTTACTTAAATTATCACATTTTCACTTATTTAAGTTTTGATTATTCACTTATTATTAGTTCCACTTTTTATTTGTTTGCGCCTGTGTTTCATTTACCAAAACAATTGATCCAATAAGTCCCTTACAATTTATGAGTGAGCTCCTCTGGATCTCTCATTACCTTGGATAGTGCTTCGTTTTTTCCCAGTTTTGTTCCTGCTATCTATCCACAGCAATTGCACATCAAAGGACCTCCAAGGACTGATAAATTCCAAAAGTGAGATCTTCTTCTCCAATTATTATTCCATATCTGATGTGTGCTAATGGGAGATGTATTATGTGTCAAATTAGAGTGGCGTCTGGCACAACGTTTCCTGTGTATGAAAAAAATATCACCTACCGGTGATTAGAAGAGATAGTCCTGAAAAATCCCAAGTGATCACATGAAGGAAGCAAAATCCAAGTACACGGCTTTCAGTATAATCGGTTCAATTGCTAGATATATTTTCTATACATGAAGCCTGTGTGCTTGGATTTTGCTTCCTTCATGTGATACAGGCAAGGCCCCACTGCCAGGACGCTGCTGGCGCCCCCGCCGTGCATCCTGGCGGCGCTTTCATGCACTTCACCGCGATCTGCGTCTTTAGGGAGCTGTTTTTAGGCGCGTGTCGTGCCAAAACGGGTCTGGTGGCGGGCCATGACAGGGGGGCCGCTGGCCATGATTTTCATTTTCTGCTCCGTGTGTTTGTGTGTGTCCGTGTGTCCTGTGTTCGTGTGTTGTGCCAGCATTGAGGAAGGATCCCACCCCCTTCCGGCGATCTCCCCCTCTCATGCTCCCTGGCGCACCACGTAACATGTCACCGCTCGGATCACAATCCTATTGTAGCCCCTGCTGGGCTGACGCGTCACGTGCACATGAGGCCTGGCAGCGAGGACACTGGAGCCAACTAAGGAGAAGTAGGAGCTGGTGAGTGGCGCGCGACGTGGTCGCACGCGCCGCCGGATGCAGTGGACCCAAGCCTCAGTGTGCCCTTTCTGGCTACATGTGTTTAACCTACAGGAGACCTAGCATTCACATTATTTCTAAATGGATACATACGCCATCCTATAGGTGTCATTATGTAACCCTCCTTGCCCGGGCTCTTAAGAAGTTTATCAGTTGACTATATACTATGGCTTTGCTCATATCTCACATACCTTGTCCCGGTTGCTGGGTCCGCGAGGCTGGTGTAGATACACTGATGGAATAAATGGGCGCCAGACTCTTTATTGTACAAACAGGAGCTTATTAACAGTCGTTGATTATCTCTTCACACTTAGACACACCAGTCTATTCACATCTACTGATTATTTACAGGGCTTCTACTACGGCTTTCCCCCAGGACCCTCTTTTAAGAAGCTAGGGAGGTACTTAGGCATGTTTCTCTTTGGGTTTTAGCTGATATCGTCCCTCTTCTGTGCGTCCATAATGTTCCCATTACTAGTGAGCCCCTTGCTGGCAAGCCACATATTACATTAGTAATATGAGTTCTCCAACTGTCACTCCCAGGAACCTTAGATCCTGGAACCTTCGGGCTTAGATAATACCTTGAGGGCGACAATCACAGGTCCCAGACATAAAGTGGGCGTTGGTCTCTTTTCTCTGCCAAGTCGCTCTATAACATGTGAGGGTCGTTACCCTGCACGAGCTCACACAGTTAACCTATCAGATCCATTAACCCATTAATTCAATTGTAGTCACAAAGGGGGGGGGGGGGTGTCGGTCTGGGGCTACATTATGTTTATATCAATTAAAAAAAGAGTACTTTTAATAAAGTGGGACTGTACTACCATCTTCCTCACTGTTATGTACACGATTTCCTACTCTCTCCTTTTTTATGGTTATATTTTTTAAAAATCCGCTTAGGTGTTATTTTTGTTTTAACAACACATTTTTATTCATTCAAAACAAAACTTGATATCCATTAGCTTCTAGTGTAATTAAAAATATACATCTGTACACATATGAAAGAAAAGGGCAGTTAAGCCATGGAAACCCGCTATATTACCCGGATTCCAATACCACCGCCCACCTATCTGTGACCATCTCCAAGGAGGTATAACATTACATCTTGATCATTTCCCTGATTAGACTGTGATATATGCTCACAGCACTTTAAATTGTCTCATGATCCCACTGACATATCTGAATATCAACACTTCAAATCCAGGCAGGACTTTGGTTCATAGAATCACAAGTGGTATGTTATATTAAGTTTTTTCCGAAGGACTTTGTATTACTTGATTGTTTGTTTTTTATCCTTTGCTCTGTATTCAGCCACAGGTTATTAAATGTAGTGCTATGAGTTCATGAGCTTCTTAGTGTGGTATTTTGTTATTTAGAATTTTTGGAACCTACATAGCTGTCTCGCTCCTCCATATTTCCCTAACCTGTCCTAAACACATTGTCTTCATTTCGCTTAATTGTTTTGTATTTGAATTCTTCAATATTGCACACACTAACACAATCTTTTTTATTTTTTTCATGTTGGGCATTAGACCTACACCTTTTTCCAGTGAATTTCTTTCTATATTACAATTAAATACGTCGCATTCACTTAATTTCCCTCACTAATTGACAACTATTTTCTCATACACAGTGACACTGTTCACGTCGCGCCTTGATGGTATTAATCACGTGTGAGGTTTGTGTTTATACTATGCTTTGAAATATTTCTAGGCTGGGTATGTTTACCATACATTTTAGTTTATGGGGTGAAAAAGGCGACAGAAATCCTCGCCTACACGTTACATATCTTTAATATATAAATTCAAAGTTGTGGGTTGAAAACGACACTCTGGCCAATCAGATTGGGTTGAAACATGGACTGTGTGAATCGGATTGGTTCCAGGCCCTCTGGCAACGCAGATTGTGTGGTCGTAATGATGTCACCCAACTGCCCCCGCACTCACAAACTGTCCACCGTCACACACATACCCCCACTCACATACACACACTCGCCCCCAAGCCCCGCTAACACCCTCTCCTACCACTCCCTCCCCCAAAACATCCCCGACCACACACCACACTCCACCATCCTCCCTCCCCCTCACCCCTTGGTGCCGTTCCGCCTGCAACCGTCCGGGACCAAGCGTCGTAACGGATGACCGGGATGGGGCAAGTCACCCCCGCTCTACCAGTTACGCACTCACCCTTCCACACACACCCCCCCTCACCCGCAGGTTGCGGCGCTGCAACGGTAACTGCGTGGGGTGGGGGCTTTCCGCCCGAAAAGTGCACCGCCACGGACTGTAGGGCAGGGCTGCGCCGAGAAGGGCCGCCGCTGAGCGCTGCACGGACTGAGAACTGTGGTGTGTTTGTGTGTGTGTGTGTGACAGTCTGTGTGTGTGCGTGGTGTCACAGTCTGTGTGTGTGGTGTGTCTGACAGTCTGTTGTGTGTTGTTGTGTGCTGACAGTGTGTTAGTGTATGTGTGTGGTGTGTGCTGTGTGTGTGTGGTGTGGTGTGTGTGTGTGTGTGTGTGTGTGTGTGTGTTGTGTGTTTGTGACACTGGTCCCCCCTCCTGTCGCACTGTCCCACGCCCCCCTCCTGTCAATGTCCCCCCCATCCTGTCCACTGTCGCCCCCTCTGTCCTCTGTCCCCCCCCCCCTCCTGTCCCACGTGTCCCCCCCTCCTGTCCGCACTGTCCCCACCCCCTCCTTCCACTGCCCTCCCTCTGTCCAACTGCCCCCCCTCCTGTCCACGTCCACTCCCCCCTCCTGTCCACTGTCCCCCCCCCTCCTGTCCACTGTCCCCCCTCCTAGTCCACTGTCCCCCCCCTCCTATCCCTGTCCCCCCCCTCTGTCCACTGTCCCCCCCTTTCCACTGCTGCTCTGTCACCCTTGCCCCCCCCTCCTGTCCACTGTCCCCCCCCCCCTGTCCACCTTCCCCCCCCTGACCCTGTCCACTGTCCCCCCCTCCTGCCACTGCCCCCCTCTTGTCCACTGCCCCCCTGCCTCCACTGTTCCCCCCCCCCCCTCCTGTCCCTGCCCTCTCACTGTCCCCCCTCCTGGTCCATCTGTACCCCCCCTGTCCACTGCCCCCTCGTACCACCCCTCCTGCCACGCCCCCGCCTTCCACTGTCCTCCTTCCACCCCCCCTCCTGTCCCTGTCCCCCCCTCCTGTCCACTGTCCCTCCCCTCCTGTCCACTGTCCCCCCTCCGTCCGGTCCCCCCTCGTCCCCTTCCCCCCCTCCTGTCCCACTGTCCCCCCCCCTGTCCCCGCCCCCCCTCTTGCCACTGCCCCCCCTCTGTCCACTGTCCCCCCCCCCCTCCTGTCCACTGTCCCCCCCTCCTGTCCACTGTTCCCCCCTCCTGTCCACTGTTCCCCCCCCTTCTGTCCACTTGTCTCCCCCCTCTGTCCATGTCCCCCCCTCCGTCCACTGTCCCCCCCTTCTGTCCAGTCCCCCCCTCCTGTCCACTGTCCCCCCCACCTCCCTGTCCCACTGCCCTTCCTCCTGTCCACTCGCCTGCCCCTCCTGTCCACTGCCCCCTCCTTCTGTCCCACTGTCCCCCCTCCCTCCTGTCCACTGTCCCCCCCTCCTGTCCACTGTCCCCCCTTCCTTCCCTGTCTCCCCCCCTCCGTCTCACTGTCTCCCCCCACCTGCCCGGTCTCCCTTGTCCCCCCCCCTCCTGTCCCTGTCTCCCCCCCTTGCCTGTCCACTTCTCCCCCCCCTCCTGTCCAACTGTCCTCTCCCCACCTCCTGTTCCCTGTCCCTCCCTCCCCCTCCCCCCTCTCCCTGTCCCCCCCTCCGGTCCCACTGCCTCCCCCCTCCGTCCACTATCCCCCCCTCCTGTTCCACTATCCCCCCCTGGTCCCCCCTCCTGTCCACTGTCGCCCCCCCTCCTGTCCCTTTCCCCCCCCCGGTCTGGGGGGATGGGAAACGAGAAAGAGGGGGAGCACAAATAGGGGAGAGAAGGGAGCCAGGAATTTAACCATCATGCAACGCCGGGTCTCCAGACTAGTAAGCCATAAAGAATATCACTTGTGAGCACATTTACATGTCTTGTACAGGTCTGGCACACCTTGCCTTTCACCCCGCACCATTATCCACCTCGCATACAGTGCTCTACCTCATCAAGTGTGCTGTGGAATGACATGCACATGGCACCAATGTTCACCTTTTGCCTGGAAAATCCATTCACTGGAGCACCCATTTAAGCTGATGCTGATGTATATATACACACACAGGACTCGACAAATGCGTGTCGACCTGGGCGTGCGTCACACGGCCTCCACATTAACGTCATCCCGTTGCCATGGTAACGCGGCATCATATGCGCGTGTGGCCATTTTGAGATAGTGCTGCCAGGAGAAAAACGTGATTTTAAAGGCAACCTCTTTCTACTACTATAGACCTGGTTTTTTCCACTAAAAACTTCGCGTCTCCTCTGATTTCTTCTCCATTCTCCCCTTTTCCTCTCTCTGACCATCACCCTCATCTCATTCTCTCTATCGCGCTTCTCCCACTTCTCCACCCCCTCATCACCCCCCCCCCGTTCTGCAAAACCCTGCGCTCTACAAGAAAATTTACAAATCACTACCTGACTTTGAGTAAACACGTTACACTCCTCCCTTCCCTCTCTAAGCTCTGCTACAGAAGACCTTGACACACGGTCAGAGAACTCAACTCCTGCCTTGTTCCTCCTCTCTTGATCTAACATGCCCCGCTTTCTCTCCTGCGCAACCCGCCCTTTTAACCCTAGAATCCCTGTTACACTTCCCACACGGCCATGCTGCGTTCATCCACTCGTTCCTCTGAAACGCTCTGGAGGCAATCTCACAACTCTCGCAGACTTTCCTTTCACTACAAATTTTGCTCCTGTTTCAAACTCTGCCCTCTCGCAAGCTAAACAGCCTACTTGTCTCACTAATCAACATGCACAAGTCCTAAACCCACGCCGAACTGTTTCTCTGTCTTTGATACTCTACTCAAACCACCCTCAGCTGCCTGTCTTCCTCACTCCGTCATGGACTTTGCTGACTATTTTTAGGAAAAGGTGGAATCCATACTCAGAAACATCCCCTCTGTTCTCTTCCTCCCATCCTACACTCTTCTTAACTCTCCTCCTAGCCTTCTTGACTCTTTTTTTTTTCCACTGTCTCAGAGGAGGATGTGTCGCTGTTGTTGCCTCTCTCTCCTCTAACCACTTTCCCTCTTCCCCATTCCCCGCCCATCATCCTAAAACCTCTTGCTCCTTCTATAATCCCTACGTCACAGCACATTTTAACATCCTCCTCCTCTGCTCTGGAACCTTTCCATCCTCCTGTCAACATGCCACTCATACATTACTCAAAACCACAAGCTTGACCCGCTCACTTTCTTTCAACTATCGGCCACTTCGGCCTTCTCCCTCCTCCTTTTGCCCTCTAAACTCTTGAACGTCGTGTATTCGCTCGCTTGTCTCCATTTTCTCAACACCCTATCTCGCTCCTAAGACCCTCTTACAACTGGCTTCCCGTAATGCTCCGTCCAACGGACCCTCGTAACAGCCCTCCCTAAAAATACTGCGACCTCCATTGCTGCCATAAAGACAGGTCATTACACTCTGCTCATATTACTACTTCGACCTCTCCTTGCAGCATTTGACACCGTCGGGGACCACCCTCTTCTCCGTCACATTTCTCCATACTCTTGGCATTCGGAACAAAGTCTCCTATCCTGGATCTCATCCTACCTCTCCATCGTACTGTTCAGTGTCTCTTCTGCTAATATCCCTCCTCCTCTAGTTGATCGCGTCTGTGGGGTACCCCACAGGCTCTGTCCTGGGACCCTCTTCTCTTCTTTCTTCTCTGTTATACCTCTCTCTAGGTGACCTAATAAACATTTTTTGGGTTAATTATACCTCTATGCTGACGGACACCAAATATATTTCTCAACACCACCGACCCTTACAACCTACTGTAACAAACCAAGGTTTCTGAATTGTCTCCCCTCTGCTATATCATCCTGGATGGCCCTCCGCGCCCTTAACTCAACGATGCTAAAAACAGAGCTCCTCATACTTCCTCCCAAACCTGCCTACTACCCTCCTCCACATACTGTGGAACTACGATCATTCACCCGTAGCCGCCAGCACGCCGCCTTGGGTCACACCTCGACTGCATCTCAACATTTGCCCCTCCACATTCAAACATTTCTAAAACCTGTTGCTTTTTTTTTCCTCTGCAATATAACAAAGATCCGACCATTTCCGCTGTTTTGCTCGACTGCTTTAACAAACTCTGCTCAGGCCCTCATTCTTCTCCCGTCTTGATTACTGTAACTCCTGCTGCCTCCTTTGCCTCTCAAAGCCTGTCTCCCCTACAAATACTATCCTTTAACGCTGTCTGCCAGCAATCACTCTACTCTTTCCTAGATCTGTCCATGGCAAGGCATCTCCCCTCATGAAATCTCCTCTCCTGGCTTCCGATCAAATCCCGAATTCTCACACACTCCAATTCTTCTTCTTCCTCTCATCCATCTTTAAAAGCTTTAACACTCTTCTGCCCCTCCTTACTATACAGCTTCATCCCCTGAAGTTCTCGCCTCCTCGTTATGCACGCATCCAGACTCTATTCGTTCTTCTCAGGATGTCTTCTTTCTCTTCTTTCTACTCCCCGGCTTTGTATCTTAAAGACCTCTCTCTCCCCCGCCTGAAAACGCTTTATCATTGACTGTGCCCCTCACGCTCTCTGGAATGCCCTTCTCCCTCAATAACCCCAAAACTCCCGACTAGGCACCTGCTCTCTATCCACCTTACAGACCGACCATAAGACACACATTGCTTAAAGATCATATGAATAGGTGCACTGTGGATATTGCTGGAAGCACTGGCACATAAAGCTTGGCCCCTGCAGATGCGCTTACCAGAACTCCCTCCTACTGTCTCTAGTACGTTCTCGCGACTACTCAATTAGACTGTAAGCTCCTCGGAGCATGGACTCTGTTTCCATCTTCCTTAATGTCTAGAAAGCACTTATTCCCATGATCTGTTATTTTTATATTATCTGTTATTATTGATTACACCACCTGTCTTCTGCTGTGAAGCGCATATGTACTTAAGGCGCTATAATAAATAAAGACCTACATACATCCATGCAAACAAGCAGCAGAAGGCCGGGTAAAACGCCGTCAGGACCCCGGCAACCGTAACCCGCCGCAGGGTGTCTAGGTTGGGGGTGACTTTTTTTGTTGTGGGGGGGCTAGTAGGGTTTTGGCACTTTTGTCAGGCCCTGTATCTATATATTATGTATATTATTATATATATATATTAAAGTAGAAATACACACAGACACACTTCCGATCACACTTGTTTTCCAATTGTTAGCAACGCATATCTACGCTGTCAGCTGCCACTATTTTTAAACCTACTATGATCCTGATTTTTTTGTTTACCAGTATTCAAACTTCATGGTGTGGGGGGGGGGGGGTGGGGTGGGGGGATCTTCTCGTAACTGAACAGTTGGGCACGTGTTCATCACCAGCCCTGGGGACCCCACTAGTTTTCCTGAGATATCACCCTCACATCCGTTTCAGGTGGCCTAGTGCACTTCCGTCTTTTTAAAGATGGCTACCTGTCTTCTAGGATAGAGCCACAACGTCACCGCATGCGGCTTCGTTCCTCCTTGTACGCGGCTTGGCCGACTCTTTCATTTCGGCTGGATGTCAGGAGTAAACACTGTGGCACTAAAACTGAAAGCAACCTAGCAACAGCGGAGTTCCCAGATGTGGATAATATCTGCATTCCAGGACTACTGCTTTACTTAAGAACGCTTCATAGCGCTTTTCAATTTTACAATGGGACGTGGTGAATTTGGAAACTAGGCACCTTGCTGTCATTTCCTATTTAATATGGAGGCCTCCAAGAAACGTGCAGCCTAGTTTGGCCTTTTAATCTTTGCTGCCTGATGTATAAACCATTCCGCCGGCGCATCTCCATGGCACATAATTGGGGAGTGAACGTTTTCTCTCCAGCAAGTTCTGGCTCCAAAACGTGAGCAATGTGGCATTCTTACATAAGTGCTGGTTGTTCGCTGTCTATTACATCAGGGCTAGAAAAGTGGTTGGTTTCCGCTAGGAGAAATTCCTTTCCACTCACGGTTAGGCGCTTCAAATCTAGTCCTCAAGGGCTACAAAGGTCAGGTGTTTTGCGAGGATATCCCGGCTTGCAGCATAGGTGTCTCAATCAGTTCACTTGCTTCAGGCATAGGTGGCTCAATCATTTCCCCGTGCTTCAGCCTAGGTGGCTGCATCAGTGGCGCCTTCGACTGAGGCCAGGCGATTGAGGCCACTGGTGCGGAAGCTTAGGGATAATCCTGAAAACCTGACTGTTGTGGCCCTTGCTTACTGGAGTTTAGCCACCCTTCTCTACAAAACCATAACAAATCGTTTACTTATCACTAACGAAGTCAAACGAAATTGCAGGCGGGAATCGGTGGTTTGGGGCACTGAGTCGCGCATCAGCAGTGGCTCATTCCTAAATCTGTAACGCTTTAAACAAGCATAAATTATAAGTCCATCATCTCATTGTAACAGAAATCTGTATCAGCCAGCAGTAGAGTAATGAGACCCTAGTGTCTAATTAAATAAATGGCAGCAAATAAGACACTCATGTAATGGCAGTATCGCATGTGTCATGATGGAATCAAGGTTAAATACCATTGTTGTATGGAGCTCAGCCATACACAACCGCTTGTGCTGCAGGCACTATTGCAGGTCATCCATTATCCGCTGTTAGGAGAAATATACTGCACAGCGGCTTGTTCCAATGCAGCGTGCAGCACCGCTCAATATTCATGTAGAGGTTGAAATCCAAAGACTCCTGCGGCATCAGCAATAATAGGGTAGAGGACCAGCACGGTGTTTTTAAAAAAAATCCTTTACTTGAAAGCAGGCTATGTACGGGGACCCACACTCCTGACGCGTTTCGGACTGGTATAGTCCTTAGTCATAGAGCTGCTCTATGAACTAAAGACTATTACCAGTCCGAAACGCGTCAAGTGTGTGTCCTGCTGTACCATGCTGTGTTCATAAATGATTTCAACTTCAGCTAAAATGTTAGTTAGGCAGATATAAAATCATGCATGAGACGTCTCGCCGAGCCAACCCAGAAAATAGAACTAACAAACCCTTTCCGCAGTGTATATCAGCATCCTCATAAATCCCTCTTAAAGTATAAGTTTGAGTTAGAAAATGAGTCTTGTTTTGTTTTCGCTTGTGTACATTGAATCTTATCTGATACTTGATGAGTGTTATGCAAATTGCTAAAGGATTGGGCACGTTTTAGGCAGGACATTATAAAAAAAAATTGGAAGCGGCCGTTTAGTTCCGAGGGGCTGTCGTGCTGATGGGGCTAGGGATCGTCGTGTCGGAGGTGCTGCAGGGACATTCACGTGCTGCTGCCGCTATGCGGTTTGCTACATTGCGCCGCATCAGTAGAGACCAGCGAAGGTCGGAGCATGGACGGCAGAGGGTGAGGTCGTGGTCTGTCTGCAAGTGGCTCGCCAGACTAGGCCAGAGACCCCCCTTTAGTCTCCACCGACTGTCACACAGATTGTGGTCGGGCTATAGGGAAACCCTCATATCTAGGGACATTTTCCCCCTAGTAGCTGCCAAGTCGTGTATAGCTACCGGTGAGACGCCACGGGTGATTAGAGCGCTGTGATCTGGGACGGCAGACAGCCTCCAGAATAGAAACTCTTAAAGGTGAGGCCCCTCCAGGCGGGAGTTCAACGCTCATAAGCTAAGGCGGACGGCCCTCAACGGACGACGACCTGGATCGTGGCGGATCCCGATCTATTATTCAGCAGTACCGCTGGTGCTGCAGGGGGGCCCATGGGGCAGGTACCACCATAAGTGCACCATACAGTTCACGGGATACGCCATTTCAGCACACTTTTGGATTGGCCTCCTTACATGGGACAAGGACATCAGTGATTTGGTGTCCAGCACCCTATGTACATTGGGGACATTTCAATGCTGGTGGATTGGGGTTGTTTTTTTGCCTATATTACTTTGTGGGGTACCGGTTGATTATCCTGCGTTCAGTAAAACGCATTACTATATACTCTAGTGTGATTGATTATTGTGTATTGTTCTTGTGCGTAGGCTATCCAACACGATGGGATACCTTCGCAGGTGGAGGGCGCTGCAGGCACTGAGGCGAACGAGATATCCCCCAGCTCCCAGTGGGCGAGGCTCAGCGGCCTTCTGGAGCAAAACAGGCAACATCAGTACCGGTATTTCGCTCAGTGACTGGGGTTGTGGGGTGGAAAGGTCTTAACTAGTTACATATATACATACATATACAAAGGCTATGCTTGAAAGTAAAGTGAGATACAATATTGGGATGGGTGGTGGGGTGTGGGTGTACAGTGCAGAACACAGACGATGGGAGAATGACCTGAAAGTCAAGTAAACACTCGGAGGATGGCAGTGGTATCCAATGGGGTGTCATTCTCTCAGTTCTGAAATCATGACATGTTTCGAAGGTCTATGATGTACCTTTAGACCATCTTCTCTACTTATCTAGGCCGAGTCCCCAGTGGCGGCAACTTACGGTGCAGTGTGCTGCTAGGCACATTAACCAACACGTCGCTCGGATCAGCATGGCCCTTGCGGTAATGATTCTTTCGGGCACTCACTAAAGCGGGCGATAGCCAGCAGGAAGACAAAGCATTTGTCTTGCCCGCGCCTGTCGACAAACGGTCTCGTTCTGTGCGGGGAAATAAATCCAATGGGGTTTTTAGGCGAAGGTGGTGGTGGGGGGGGGGGGGGGGAAAGGGCAAACACCATTGTATTCAAAAAAGTGCTTACGGTGCGACAGCAACTGAGACTAGGTTCGAAATTTATATTGCATTGCATATGAATTACATTGTAAGCTGGCTGCCCCTCTGCCCTCTAGATCCGAAAGTATTCTCGCACTATGTCGCCAGTCGGGGGCAGTGCTTCCCTGTCGGCACGCCTCGCAGTCCAACTTACGTGTTCTGCCACCAGGACAGGACCCCGCCCCCCTCTGTTCACAAGGGTATGTAGTTACTTTTTAAACTGAGATGGTGGGAAGGGGGTAGGGTGGGTGTGAGATAGAGAGAGTAATCCCCCCCGCCCAGCGTTTGGTTCGTT
>WSYH01010130.1:2500-23963 GCA_036426205.1 Ascaphus truei | reverse complement strand
GCCTGGGATTGTGTGTGCTATTTTATTTCTGACTGGAATCATTGTATGGAGGTTGTGCCACCTCCCCCAGAGCTCACGTCACCTTCCCCTTTTTTAATTGTGGATCTACTCTCTTGCTGCAGGTAAGAATCTATATAGATTCTTCCCCCTCATACAGAGGTATAGGGAACAGTATGCAGTGAAGTGTAGGACTTGCATTTATTATGGTTTACTTTGCACGATTTGGTGTGCAAGCTTATGAAGCTTTGGCCAAAATATCTAACTAAAAACATATTTTATTATTATTATTATTTTTAGCATTATTATTAGTACTGAAGCATTACTTTTTGTAATTATTACCATGTATGTTTTGTCATTTGGATTGTAGCACTGGGCACACCCCTGTCGTTTGTTTATTCAATTGCACAGCCCTCTGGCACTCTTTCTGACATTACATATAGTCAAGATTAGTGGGTGTGGGCGTTTGAGCTTGCTGGGATTGTGTGTGCTAATATAGCTATATATATATTTGTGACAGAACCAGGGATGGTAATAAATTCCATATATAGGGCTCCCAGGATACTGAACAGTTTCTTCCTGTTTGGCCTGGGAGTGCGCCTTATAATCAATGCACTCCATCCCCACAGTTTGGCAAGCGCTGGAACTAGGGATGAGAGATCCAGACCAAGTTTGTCTGCTGCCTGATTTCTGTCACCTGTGTCCAATGCTAATTAGAATCAGGTATGTAAGACTGATTTCCGTTTCCTCTCCCCTCTTCCCAGAGCCTGGAGACAGGAAGCGCTGCTGAAGCAGAGGGGAAAAAGCCTCTCCCCAAACAGGTTAAATGTTTTCTGTTCCTTTTTGTCTAAAACTGAAAGTACCTTTGTTTTGTTGTTGGAAGTGGAAAAAGCCACTTCCACCCTGAGTTAGGGAAAATCTAAGTTAAGTTAATCGCTCAGGTAGCAGCTTTTTTTGTTTTTGATGCTTTCTGTTGTATGCACTGTGGTAGTCTCAGTGCCTGGGACGGAAAAAAACCAGGCATAGCCTGTTTAAAGGAACAGTACGTGACGCCTCATCATTTAACCTACCCTAAAAGACCGTGTTCTAACAGTCCCCTGACAAACGTGCGGACCCCGTAGTAAGCTGTTTGTCACAATATATAATATATATATTCACACTTCCCCAATCACACGGGGCCCAGCTCTAGCATTTCAGGGCCTGTTTTATAATCATCTATCCACAATGGGCGTGTCACATTGGTGCTTTTCTGTCTTTTGTTGTATACATTTGGCCACGCTCATAGCACCCTTTTGACACATATATACACACACACACACACACACACACACACATATATATATATATATATAATAATATATATTATATATCTATATATATATATGCAGGTAATAGAACACATAGGCACTCCGTCTGAATAGAAAATTGGGTGCAAATCCTTCAAATAATAGGCAATACGAACCGCAACGTGGACGAATATCGAGCGCACCTCCAAATGAATATCAAAAATCCTGTATTATTCAACCTAATATCATATCCAATATATATATATACACATACATACATACTTGCCCCTCCCCCCGCTTTCCAAGTAAGCACGTATTTTTCATGTTGCTGTTTGGACAGATCCAATATGATCATTCTTCTTCTAATTATAGAGGTAGATAAGAATTTTAATCAGATAGTGTAGACCTGCAAATTTTTGTCATGCATCCTTGACACACACACACACACACACACACACACAACACACACACACACACAACACCATACACACACACACACACCCACCCCCACACACACACACACCACACACACACCCACAACCACACACACACATCACTCATCACCAGGGGGGTTTTACCGTCTTTCCTGAGCACTCCAATACTCCAGTGTCAGCTTCTCTTTTCTGCTTTCATGAACCTGGTTACTTTACTTTATTGGGGTCAGTATCATTAGATGACTTTGGTCCTACGTGGACAAACTCTTTAACTTATAATAGTCTTCTGCTGGATTTAGATAATAGGTAAAGGGGAGAGGGACATTGTGAACCTGGTGGTGGTGCTAAGAAAAGGTAGAAAATCCCATTGTGGAAAGATAGAAAAACAGGCCCAAATGCTGCTGGCACTGTGTGATTGGGGTGTGTGGAGAGGGGCCACTAGCCTCCAATACAGCTGAAACCAGCTGGACAAAGTTAATAAACACACAGAATCCAGCAAGCTCAAAGAAACCCCAAAACATACATACATACATACATACATATAAAAAGGATGTGCTACTGGGTGTATTATGTGTAACAGATGTATAGATATAGATGCACATAGTATTATCACATACATTATTTATTCGATCATTAATATTTTTAAGAAAACACTTTGAAATATATAAATTATATAAATGTAAGCACACATTTATAAAACATAATAATATATAATAAAACACACACACACACACACACACACACACACAACACACACACACACACACCCCACACCACACACACCACACACCCACACACACAACCACACACTGTATATATAAAGACAGAACTTGGTGTCAGCATGACATGCTAGCACAAACTCACTTCCCTATTTTTAGAAAAAGAATACAGAAATACTTAGGTGATTAGACTGAAGTAGCCCTTCTACTTGGACAATTAAAACAAATTAAAAAAAAATCGAGTTCTATTTAATTTAAACAGCTTTCAGTCCAAAGCTCTCGTACAAAACGTTATGATCTGTACTGAAGTAGGGCCCTCAGCAATTGGCTGCAATGGACATGGTATACTCTGCATTTGCTATGATAAACAATTGAACCATATTTGTCATCTCAATTTACAATATTTTTAAATTAAATCAACATCATGTGTCTGATTAATACATTTAGTCTTAACCGACTTCTATTTATCCAAATGCATGTATTGCTACACAACGCAAACATATTAATCAGTTGTGTTACACGTACAGTGATGGCAAAACTGGTCTTTGCTCCCTACAAGTTATATTGTGCAAAAAAGAATGAAGATTCCTCACACTCACCCAGCCGAAAGAAAATGTGAGAAAAATAACGCGGAAGAAAGGAGTCAGCGTTACAGATCAACCGCTTATGAAAAACTTTCAAGCACAGAAACAAAAGACAGAAAAAAGAAACTGTTTAAAGAAAAATGAAACATTGCTGCTACAGTACATTCTGCACAGAGTAATACAGACAACAAACTGCTAATACTAATAATACATTGTTTTGAATTTTCATTAGTCCTTTGCCTAAGATTCACGTATTAGAGCTGAAGGAATTAAACTAATTTTTTTTTTTAACCCACGGTAGAAGTGCCATTTTATTTCCTAAGTCTTGCAAAGCATAATGCTGTATACTATGATTTATTATAAGTGAAAACACTCAGGTGTGTCATATCTTTGTCTAGCTTTTAATGTCCAAAAATATATTTAATAGCTTTTTAAAGCTAACTCCAAAAAGGCATGAAACCAAACTCCACGTGGGGCAAGATCCAATATATCGGTCGTTTCTTGTTTTTTCTCCTTTCTGTATCTACCAAAAATGTCTATTGACCTCAGTTAAGCAAAGGGTGGGTAGCCGTGTTTGGTCCTTTCCTTCTATGTAGTAACAAAGGAGAGAGGGATTGGGTAATAGTTTTATTTGGACCAACAAGTATTGATATGTTACAAACTTTCTAACCCTCTCAGGGTCTTCATCGGATATGGCAGAAATACAAAACTGAATTATACATACAATGTTTTTAAGAGGAATATACTGTTATGCAAATCTTACAACTGTATATAATCATTTTGTTTCTGTATGTCTGTCCTACCCATGAAGGACCCTGAGAAGTTCGAAAGCGCTTGTAACATATCAACTACTTGTTGGTCCAATAAAATACATTATTCCACAGCACTTATTTTCCTCTCACCTGCTGTCTCTGTAAGTCTCCCACCATACCTCTTAGATTGCAATCTCTTCGGGCAGGGATTTCCTTTCCTATTGTCTGATTTTGCTGCACTTAATGTATTATTATAATTCTCTGTACTGTATTCTTTGTGAAGCGCTGAGTACACATTTGAGACGCTATATAATAAAGACACTACAATACAATACAATATCACCGACTCCCTCTCCCTCCTCCTTGTTACTACATTGACGTTAGTTGGATTACAGTATTAGCAATAACGATGCAATTGGCCTCTTGGAGAGGGTGCTAGATAAGGATCTATTTAATTA
Organism: Ascaphus truei; assembly: GCA_036426205.1. Lineage (NCBI taxonomy): Eukaryota > Metazoa > Chordata > Amphibia > Anura > Ascaphidae > Ascaphus > Ascaphus truei. Next base: position 19,733 of record WSYH01010130.1, on the reverse strand, counting down.
TGACAGAACTTGTCCAGGATTGCAAGTTGCAGAGACTGCTCGGCAGTTATTTACTATTTTTGCAATAGAATGTATTATAGGCTCATCTGAGTAGCTAAGAGGCCTCACAAAATCTAATTTACATCAATATTTCTCTGTACTGCAAATTGCTAGAGCACTTGACAATGAATTAATTCAATTATATAAGTCATAATCATAAAACAGGAAGAGCTGTGGACAAGGTAAAGATGTAGCCTGCTTAACTTTTGCAGAAGCTGCGGCTTTAGAAGCAAATAGTTGCGGTTCCCCCAGCATCACCACTCGCAGCAAGAATTTCTCCGCTGCTGGAGGAAGCTATCGGCTGAATCCCGCAGTTCTCCCCACAACAAACAAATCTAAGGCTACTTACACTGTATTTGTGGAGCCATGTCACTAATTCTTGAGTAATTTATTAATATGTTTCATAACTGAAGGTACATTACAAACTATTTATAAATCTATGTGTTAAGAGCTAACTTCAAATGGCCATCATACACATATATGTGAACACCTTTAGTGGTTGAGCAATTCATACCGCTGAGGAAAAGAAGTACAAAGGCAAGTGAAAGTATACAAAAAGAATATATTATTACGATTAATGAAAATGCTTCAGTGCCAGAAGGGTCTGCAAAATTGTAAAGAAAGAGGTTTTTATGTGGCATTTACTAACCCTGGAGATGGGTGATGGCACATACTGTAGATACCTAAGAAAAAGTTAGACATCTTTAAAGAAAAAAAAAATGAATGCAGCTCATTATCTGCAGAGTAAATAAAAGTGGGAAGAACCTACACCCATGGAGAAATCTGATTGCCATTTACTGGAGTAAGGAAGTAATTATATGAGGCATAATGGTCAAATATTTTCACTGAGTTTTTGTTTGCCTTCCTCTATAGAACTGTAGCGATAAATATAACAAGTACATGTCTCACCCAATGTCAATATAGCAAAGGTTAAACTATGTGACTTGTTGTAAGAGTAACCTCATCTCATATTGACTTATCTTTGAGAGACACATACCCTAAACCGTTATTGTTGCATTAAAAGATACTCGCAAGAATTACTGCACACACAATTTTAAGAGTCTATACTGTACAATCCGCAACGTTTCCTACAAATCATTTTGTTTCGGATTACACAAAATCTACGCAATCTAAGGCTATATTTCAAGTACACTTTTCAGCTAACATTCTCAACAGCTGAGTTCTCTCTTCGACCTATAGTGTAGCCTGACACTGTTACATTCCTGCCCGTCTTCTACCTTCTTCCGGAGCGGTGGCAATATGCTCTTTTTGGCCACGGCTCTGGGGACAGTGATTCTGCTACATCGGTAAGTCTGTATTTCCATAAAAAGGAAAAATTCCTATGATATGAACAAAAAATGTACGAAGAGAGTTCAGCTGCAGCACAGGTAAGAAGAGAAGCTAAGCTTCTCAATGAAAAAGCAGGGTCCAAAAAGTAACTTGCTGGTTAAAAAACGGATTGGTTGGACCACAAACAGCATAGCAGCCAATGTGTACTGTCTACTCTAACGCAATTTATTTCACGCACTAAGTCGTTTATAAAAGCTGTACTCTCTTTGTTTACTTGATCGAGAGAGCACCCCACGTGGGTGTCGTGAGTAATACCGGTTCTCTGCCATTGCAAGGAACTACTATTCCAGCCAGGGCTTTATTTTACATCATGGATAAACCTTTGCTACATCTGGATATATGTTCCCCTTGAAGGATAATCATTACGGAGGACTTACAAGAGGGGTGGGGGTGTTTTTTTATTCCATATGGGTCACTCCCCTGAGAGTACCCTCAAATCAAAAAACCTCCCCTTCCCCTTGATTTCCGTTATTCACGATTTTAACTTCATGCAATTTATATATACAGATATATATACTTATATTGTTGATGGCCCACAGGCGCATGTTGCGCTCTTTAAGTCCCCGATTAAGGCCGAGAACTTGTAGTTCTCTATGGCTTGGGTTTATTTACAGGTTAAATCATTACACCAACAGCCCACCTTCCTCTAAGTCACAACCACCACTAAAAATAACACCTATTCCTTTAGGAAAACTACCTACAACACAAACGTACGCTTTAACGCCCGCCACTAACTGGATGGCCAGCTAAAACGGGTTCACACCCCAAAATAGTAGTTATACTTTTAACACAGCACAGTCTCTGTGCGCAAAATCAAGTTTTTTTTTTTTGCTCCAGCGCAGGTGTCCTCGTGTCTTCCTTCACAGGGACTCGGCCCCAATGAGCCAGCTCAGAATAGTCTCTCCTTTGTAATTCAACTATTAAGGATCAGGGGAGACACGCCCGCGCTTCAGCACGGTCTGGTCGTCTTTCCTTCTGCTTCCTGGGATTAATGACACCGCAGTCCTCCAGCAAGCTATCGACCACCGTCCACGGGTCTAGGGATGTGCCAGTCTCTTCTACTAGCGTGGGAGCACTTTCCTATCTCCCCCCTTCTCTCGGGGAAACACGTCTCTCAGCATGGCAACTTTTTTTCAGTCTGTCTTTTAAAACACTTCCTTGTTCAGTCTGCTCAATTAGGCAGCAGATGCTGCTGGGTTTTCTAGGGAGATTAACTCTGTTGTTGAAAAAGTCCATAGCTGCTCTATTCACCCCCTAGAAACAGTGATGGTATCACATCTCTTCCCCAGCTAACATTGTCCTGTGAAGGGGCTCTGTGCACTATTTCCCCCTCGTCCCAAACCTCTCTTCAGAGATGTCCTGTCATCCATCTCTTCTTTTTCACGTTTGTTCCTGCCTTCCAGTGAAGTAGTTTTTTTTCCTTCGAGCAATACCTAGGCCTTATGGGCCTCGTACTGGTACTTCGCTACTCTTTGTCTTGTGCCGGTTTGAGTTTAGGAGTTGAAGTCAGCGTTTTGGCGTGTTACTTTTTGCAAAGTTCCTGAGCATCCCTTGCTGTCTATTACTCTCTCTGCTAGGATCTCTATGGGCCGCCTGTGACCTGATCTGCATATCCTGAAGATGCATCTGCTTCTTCTTCTCTCTTTGCTCGAACCTCCCTTACCTTCTCAAAGAGCCTTGACCTCATTGGTCAAGCTCATTGCGATTCACATTTCGCAGATGACTGGTTGGCGATTCCTCTTGTGAAGATAGTAACTCTGCTTTAAGCGTTGTGGCTTTTTGGACCTTTCTCTATTAGCTTACCCTTCAACGTTGAGACTAGAGTCCCGTTGATTCACCACAAGTTGTCTGTGTTCAGCTCCACACCCATTTATCTTCATATACTTCAAACTTGGGCAGGATTCTCATTAACCCCAAGGTGCACCCCATGGCGTCCCTCTCTATTAACAGTCAGCAGACTCGTATGTTTGTGGCCTTTCTTCTCTGATTCCTTAACTTGCTCCGGTGGGATGTTGCTGGATAATCTGTGAGGTCTTGTCTCGTCCTAACGAGTCATGAACACACGTCTCCGTCCATTCTTGACTGTCTCAACTTCTTCGACTGTCTCTTCTCAGCGGCTGTCCTCCTGGAAAGGAATCCACTTGGGGTTTATGGGCACTGGCACTAACGACTCGGATTTAGTTGTGCTACTCCATCGGCAACTTGTCTTCCATTTATGCCTTGTGGAAGTTAACTGTGGTAGTTCGCAAATCGCATTGCAGTCACGCTTACAGGCAGCGCACACTTGTTCACCAGGCTCTCAAAGTTTAATCCTCCATTTTGTAGTTGAGCGGTGTCCGAGCTCTCACACTGTACTCCTTGTCTTCAACGGGCATTAGTTTTCTTTGCTGTGATACAGACGTCTTGGGCCGGGGCAATACCTTGAGTCCTGTAGTGTGAGAACCTGTGATTAACACTAGTTCTGTGGCAGCCTCATTCCTTTAACTCTACCACCATCTTTTCCAATGGACTGCGTCAGTGACAACAGTGTCTTCTTAGGTTGTAACTTTTTCTCACAACGTCATCTGAGAAACACTTCTCTGGGGCAGCATCGAGAGTCCAACGTGCCAAGCGTCCTGCTCATTCTTCGGAGCCATCCATAGCTCCTCGCTCAGGTCACACTTTTTGTTTCTCTGCCATCTTGTGGCCAGGCACACTCAGCACTCCATAATGATCTCCTCACTCAGGTGGGCTTGAAACTGTCCTCTGCATTTAATTTGGTACTCATGATCACCGCTATTCAGTTCAGTTTTTGGAGCTGATCGGCGATTCCACATCTGGCCAGCATAGTTCAGAACCTCATTACATCTGTTTCCTCTTTTTTCATTTCTGGCCTGCGCAAGTTTAGTGCTTCAGCGAGAAACTGCTGTCTCTTGAATACATCTGCAATTCTCCTCCATTTTCTTCAACGTGTCCGCTCGGAGTTTGCCTCCCCCCCCCCCACCCCCCCCCCCGTATCCTTCATCATACACCGCGTGCTCTGCAGATTTTGTTGCTAGGATCGCTGCTGCGTTCTGTTTTTGTCCAGGCCTCTTTCTCCTGTGCAAACTGACTTGTGGAATTGAGCATCCTCTCTGCTTCTCTCCATCGCTTCTCCAGTTTCTGGACATTTCCCTTTTTCCCTTTTTCCTCTTCCCTTCCCTTTTTCGTCCGCTTCGCTACACAGTCACTGGCATCTATTCTCCGGCTTTATCGATGTACTGGTGACACTCAGCGTTGGCCTTGAAGCTCTCATCCTGCTCTGCGGGGACACACCGTACTCAGGACCGATCCTGTAGCACTTATACCTGTGATAACCTGGAAACTTTCTTTCTGTAGCATTCCAGTCACACATATCCTCAGTCTCCATCGTTTCACCTTGGCCTCTGCAGACTCAACACAGCATCTTGACGAGCTAGCTAACGCAGGTTATACTCTGCTTGTATGTCACTCCCAGGGAGACATGTTCTTTATGCAGCTTTCATTTTATGCACGCTCTCCAGTGCTTCATGCACTTCAAATTTTTCCTTGTAATTATTTCTTTACTTACAAGCCTCGGCTTTGAGCCTAGGCGAGCCTCTTGCTGGAAAACTTCTAACTCTCATAGTGAGTTTCCAGTCGGCACTTCTTCTTCTTTCTCTGTTCGTCCGCTCATTAGGCTGCAGCTGCTAACTGGGTTTCTAGAGAGATTAACTCTGTGTGTTGAAAAAGATCCCACAGCTGCCGCTATTCCAGCCCCTAGAGGACAGTGATGGTAATCAATATTTGTGTGTGTGTGTGTTGTGTTTGTGTGTGTGTTTGTTGTGTGTGTGTGTTGTGTGTGTGTGTGTGTGTTGTTGTGTGGTGTGTGTGTGTGTGTGTGTGTGTGTTGTTGGTGTGTGTGTAGGTGTTCAGCCTGTGTATTCATATAAATGTCATCATTCATCAAAGCGAAGATATTCATATATACTTTGTTATTCTATATATTCCACCCGGGTCCCACATATCAGTGCTCCATGTGGATTACTACTCGTTAAACATATGAGATTAAGTACACTATTGGGGCCACATACTCCACTGAACGCACGAACGGCTTGTTCTCGCTTTACAAATATGAACAAAAAGGTAGTTAGATATTAATGTGTCATAGTTGTCCTTCGATTCGGCCATTTTAATTAGCGATGCCTATGGCAATAGACAACTTAGACCCTTCATTCGAATGCCTTAGAGCAGGGGTACGCAAACTTTTTTTGTCGGCGTTGACGTCTGTGACCCCGTGATGTCATTTGATGCCACTTGCCATGCAACGCGTCTTCAGAAGCCACCGGAGAAAGGTAAGAGACGTTACAGATTAGGGCCTCACCACTACCCCAGCATTAATTTAAATGTTGTGGTACAGTGCGGGGCCTCCCCCCCCCCTGTAACGCGCCGCGCCACCAGTTGCGCACCCTGCCTTAGAGTGTAGTACTACTATAAAAATGTCCCCTTAATACCCTTTTCTGTCCCTCCCTCTCATGGGTTAGCACACATTTCTTTTGCAGCTGAATTTAATCTTCCCCTGAGTTGCCTATTTTTTAAGAGTGAGGGTGACTGGATACTTGAAACCCGTTGTGTGCCCCACCAAGACATACCCTGCCTTGATAAGGGCCAGCACTCTAGGGTCTCTACCGTCATGCCCAGAAATGCTTGTTTTCTAGAGGAAATCGCATTTAACGGTGATCGGAAGTAGATATGAAGTATCCTCCACTTCCGTTTATGGGTCCTGGTGGCCCCCGCCTGCCACCAAGCCATGCTCACCAGGCGATCAAGTGCTCAGATCCAGAAGACCCTGGCAGTAAAAAGATTAAATTAAGAAGTATGATAGAACAACTAACAGTCTTTGGAGAATTAAAATCCAATTGCAAACTCATCTCCTCACTTTTCTAAATTACTTTAATAACACATACTAGCCTAATTTTGAGTATATCATGTATCTGTCAGGCCATCTCTGAATATGTTCTTCTTATTCTCACTTTGCATGCATGAATTTGAAGCCATCATTCCGCATTAGCCTTGGTTCAAGCACTTATTTAGAAATAAGATGAATTAAAACATGCATTGGCGGTCCCTGGTTTAGCAATAAATTTACTTTTGTCTGCATCTTTGGACATCTTTAAAAACACAAAGAAGTCTGCAGCATTTTGTAACAGGATATATGTGATCAAGAGATAGACTTTAAAAGCGGAAATAGCACTAGGGCCCTCACACTTTTTCATGAAAATAAACTTTGTAAGTCTCAAACGTGCAAATGTACTTTTCATTGTTGAATCAGCAATCGTTTGGTGTTTTGATAATGTCGATCTGTCAAATGTAAGTATGCAAATCAGAAATCTCAGACAAAGTGGTGATTCACAATTGTTCCATATAATGTTTAAGTCTGTGATAGAAACTAACATGATTGTGGCAACTTTTTTTTCCCTCCCAAGTTGCGAGATTGATCACATCTCCTGCCAGCCGTGTCGTTGTTATACAAGGAAAAGAGCTTTTGGAAAAGAGAGAGAGAACCAGAGAGTGAGATGGATGAGCAAAGAAGAAGGGAGAGATTACTATGCTAACTCTGTCCCCTTTGATATATATTACCTTTTTACTTCTGCAAGAACTTCTGCAACTCATGTCATGTTTTCACAAAAACCCAACATGCACCAAGTTCTGGTACCTAACTAGAACTGAACGTGTCTTCCCTGAGTTAATGCCTTCTTTCCTAAACCTAGTATATGCAAAAATCATGGGAACAGATACAAAAACCAAGCGCCCGTAGTGATATAAGTTCAAAAGTCCCAATGAATCCAAATGAGATGGGAGTGGGAGAACGATCGAACGGGTCCAAGAGAGCAAGGTACTCCACCAGGGTGTCCGTTGACATGTGGACAGAGAACCAAAATAGAAAATCCATGTGGTAAACTGTATCAGTGAATGGGTTCAAACCTACACAAAACAAGAAGACAAACAAACCACAGGAAACATAAACATAAAACACTGAACTGTGCAATAACAAACGATTTATTAAATCCAAAGGAGCGCCTGTCTGCGCGGGTCATCAGGGTTAAACCTACTGACAGCAGACTGGATAAATGAGCGTGTGAAACCAAGGCATCACGGATTTCCAGATGCGAAAGGTCCCTCCGTGGGCTCTCAGGGGTGTAGTGTATGGCTCGGTTTCCCTCGACTTGTAGAAAGTTCCCAAGATGATGCAGGGGAAGGGGAGTGCCCCAGCTGCACACGTCTGATACAACCTCTCTCGGCGTGACGTCGTATCCTGCTAGTGGTCAGGAACGCACACACACCAGCTCTCTCCAAAGGCGCCGTGCCTTTGCTTTGGAGAGAGGTCACGGCGCCTTTGGAGAGCGCTGACTGTTTGTAGCGTTCCTGACCACCCTAGCAGATACACTCATCGCAGAGCTGTTGTTCAACGTTGCAGCTGTGTGCAGCTTCCCTTCCCCTGCATCCATCTTGGGAACTTTCCTACAAGTCGGAGAAACAGAGCCATACACGACACACCTGAGAGCCCACGAGGCCTTCTCTGCATCTGGCAGCCGTTTCCTGCTTGGTTTCCACACGCTCATTATCCAGTCCGGGCTGTAAGTAGGGTTTTGGGTTTTAACCCCGTGCTGACCCGCGGGCGCAGCTCCTTTGTTTTTATAATATGTTTTTTATTTCACTTCATGTTTTATGTGTTGTTCCTGTTGTTTGTTTTTTGCTTTATTGTTTTTGTGTAGTGTTTAAACCCTTAACGAACAGTTTACACTATGATTTTCTATTTTGTCTTTGTCCACATTTTCACGACCCCCTGATTGGAGTACCTCTGCTCTTTGACCCTTTTTGGACTCTTTCCCCTCTCCCCTCATTGGATTCACTGACTTATAGCACTACGGGCGCGTTTCCCTGTGATCTCTGGTGTGTTCACACCAGTATTCCTGGCTGCCCTGTTACCATTCACAATTTTTACTGTCATCCCCCCCCTCCTTACCTTAAAGGGGATTAAAGCGCTAGTAAGCACTCCTTTTCTGTGTAATGCAAAAATAAGGGCCATACCGGACCACTTTGAATATGTCTTAAAGTCACGTAATTTGAGTTGTAGCCTACTTTATATCCTTTATAACGTCACGTGAATAAAGTCCTTGTCGTTTCTTTCTCCCATAGACCCCTGATTTTAGAACGTGGATGGGGAGAAATGCAGTTAATAACTAGCTGATAAACTTTCGTGACATACCGTCTTGCCCTAATATAGTGCTATGTTTTTTCCCTAAAAATTCCTCTGAAAACTGTACTCTTATTAATAGCGCAGCCTAACGCCTTTTATTTTTTCATGTATGAACACCTTCAAAACTTTAGGGTCGTATTATCTGCAAAACGAGGCGCACTTATTCAGACCAATACGGTACTTGTATTATCTTTAATATATTAACCCCTTTGGAGTACTTAGTGGCCCTAGCCATGAGTGAACTTAATCATCTATTCCTGTATTCTTACTCTCCCAAGCCCTAGTTTTCACGGTCTGATAAAGTAACGCCACATTTAGGTGTGAATTAAATAACGTAAAGGTATTTCCCAGCGTAACCTTGATTTCCATGTAATGTTACTTGCATACTTTACACGAAAGGCCGTTATAAAAATATAATGTTTTTTTACGTAGTAAATCTTTATTCAATACTACGTTAACTTTTAACATGATGTTAACTCGGGTTTATTTCGTTTAGAGAGGCTTAACTGAGCTTACTGAATCTTCAGCCTAACAGGCTAGTTTTTCCACGAAAACGGCATGCAAGTTAGTATCTTTTTTAGCAATTTTTTCCATCCAGAACTCACTGTTATTATTGCTATGGTCCCTTATCTTCCTATATTCAATTGATTTCATCCCCCCATCACAGTTGTAATGGAAAAAAAGCTGTTTCCCTGTTTCTAAACTTAGGCTGAAAATCTTCTGTAGACTGGGAATGGCTTTCACAGCATATGGAGAAAGGCCTATGTTAAATGAAGCCACCCAAGCCGCAAATTTTTTCTTTAAAGGTTTTTTTTGGGGTTTTTTCATGCCGAGATTGCCCGAAGCTGACCTCCCCATTACTTTCATCTCTGGACCCCCTGCATCAGTCTATGTTGTAAAAAAAAATCCTTACTTCTGAAGTGGTGCCTGGTAGCTGCTCTGGCTCAGCAGCAGGGGTTTAAATTTATAAGCCTTGCCGTCTTATGGGCCATATGAAGCCGCACTGCTGACATCACAGCTTCCTATTGGTCCTCAGGGCGGGAATCTCTGAAGAGCCGACTTATTGTGACCCCTGGTAGCCGAGGAGAGCAGCAAACTGAACTATTTGGAGGTAAGTACTCCCAAGCAGGGTTCCCCAGAGCCTGAAATAATGTGGTTTCAGCACCAGAGAGACACTCTGCTTCAATATATATAGATATATATAAAACTATTTTTTTAATTTCAACAAATATCTGCCATCTTGGATTTCCTCTTTACCCCACCAAAAAAGGTTGTTGGTTTCAGGACAATTATTTCTTGTCAATTATTGCTCTCAGTAACTTCAATCAAAAGAATCTGTTAGTCAAATTTTCTTAAATTTTATGCACATTATAACCAGCTAGGTTTTCCTCACTGTATATGTAGCAACAGGTTTTGAGTTTGGGAGGTAAAAAAATGTGTCATACGATATAATACAATTGCTTTAACTTTTCCTACAATTGAATGTGCCCAAATTGGAAACTAAAGCTCATTGGTAAAATATAGACACAGGGTGCCTTGATACCTAACAACACGGACACATAATTATGGGATTGCACCCTTGAGTAAGTGGCGGGGTGGGTGGGGGGGGGGGGGGGGCTTGCTGGCACCGAACGTCGCCATGTTTGTTTGCACTTTCTAATAATACTATGATGAGTAAACGTTTCGATCTGCTTGGTACCTAGAACCCATTATGTTGACATAAGCATAGTTCATAATAGTAGACGATTACAAACAGAGGCAACAGAGAGAAAAAACCTCAAAGGGATGTAGTGCTGTTTAAAAACGATGGCCGTAATGATGTTACTATGTAACCTAATGAATATATTCAAACAAACTGTACTTTGGTATGTTGTATGGGGCAAGGGTCCCAAAACAGTGCTCAATCCGCGTTCAGAACTTCAGCAGATAATAATGATCCTTCATTTTGTTAGGGATCTCATCCTATACCATAACTAATATGGGACCCAGTGGCTTTTTACATGACTCACACATATTACAAATAACATAATGCGGGTTAACGTACCGTTACTTTGTCGGATGCGCCCTACATGACCCTTGTGTGCTGCAACCTGTTACCGGTCGCCAGTCTCAATAGAGGGATCATGCAATCTCACATATTGCTTTTCTCCTTGCTGCGTTCATCCACTCTCGTTTTGCCATTGAACATTTCACTCGCTCCTCCTTGTCCATGCTTTTCCCTCTTTCTACCTTTGTCATCGGCCGCCGGGGAGCTCTCCTTATTTTTTTTCCCAATGAAAATTTATTTGAGAAAACATTTGGGTTTGGGGGACACACTCTGACCGCGTTTTTCGGACCTGCTGGTCCCTTAATCATAGAGGCTCTCGATTAGAGGACCACGCAGGTCCCGAAACGCTTCAGATGTGTCCCCCAAACAAATGTTTTCTCATAAATTTTTATTTTTAATCACACCTTGCTGGTCTCCCTTTTCTACAAGCTGTGCACCGCTGGAATCTTCGGATCTATTCCCATGGGGGGGGCAGGGTGGGGTGGGCGTGGGTGGGGGGGGGAGGGGTGGGGGCTTTTCTTTTGGCCTTTGCTATTTTTCGCCTTCCCCCCCCCAGGGCGTCCGGATACCGACAAGCCAGAAGCAGGTCATAGGTGAATTTTGCGAGCATCATACGTTGCTTTAAGAGAACAGGGGGGTAAGAAAACCGTCTACCTTTGAAGTGCCTCATTGGCTTCTGCTATACAGCTTTTCATGTATGTTTTACTGTTTCAAAGCTTATAAACACTTCCTTTCAGTCCATGTCAAAACATCCTCCACTCTTTGCTCTAACCTGAGATTCACGGTAACACCTTGTCCGTCTGTTGAAATGACAAAGGTAGGGATTTTCCCAAGTACATCTTCTTGGTGCCTTCCTGGAACTGAGCAATAGATTTCAGCAATTCATCGACGTGCTGTCAAGAACAGGCCTGTGGGTAAGTATATTTTGAATTGTATATTCTCTTGACACTTAAAAAAAGGTATATACCAAATGTTAAAAATGGTTTAACACCTGTCACTTTATTCGCAATTGCTGTATATAATGCGAAATGAGATATGGCTGCTTTGGCATTACAATCTGTTGAAACATTGCCTATCCAAGAATGACTTTGTGTATAAACAACAAAACAGCATAATGTTTGCTAACCAATATATGCTCAGGTAGACAAAAAAGCCCCAAAAAGCACCTCTTCCTCCACAGCAGTCAAGATAGTAATAAAGGATCAAGTGTGCATGCTGGATTAATATTTAAATATAGTGAAAGAACAGAAGCCCGTCAAATATTGCAACGTTAGATCAAGAGTGTCGTTAATGAGTTATAAAACATAAAAGCTTTATTAGGCACTAATTAAAATACTCTGAAAAACTAACATTAACCAAATATTAAAATAACTTCCAAAACCTTCTCTATCCATTTAACGCTGTTTCCACCACCCTCTGGGAGATTCGAACTTACATTGTGTGTGGTGTATACCCTGCTGGCTCACAGTGGACGAGTCTCCCCGATGTCGTTTGGGGAGAACGGACAGGTTTCTGGGGGTACATTACCATTGCTTATGGCTGGTACATAGCCCTCCTCTACTGCACGCTCCGATGTATGGAGGCAATCTCCCACAAAAACGTACTCCCTCTCCCCACCCAGTAATAGACACACTAGCAGAGGTATAGAATACTGGACAGGTTATTGGTCCTCTGCTGACACAGTAACCACAGGCTACTGCCCAATTTACAGTTCACTGCCAGGTTCCACTTCCGTATGGTCCCTGGACCTCTACCTGGGCACCCAAAGCAGTCCTTCTCTTCCCTGCCCCTCAGCAGGGACAGGGGAAAGGTAATCACTCACTCCCCCCCGAAGTGGAAGCGACAGGGGATGCCACTGCACAGCAGTATCCTGCTTGATACCTGTCTCTCTCAACGGGAGAGACACTGCTAAATTTGGGTGTGTGGCACCCCTTAAGTACACTGGGAAGAAGGTACAAGGTCTGAAACCCTGATTGGGGGAACCAGGCCTTGACCCACCTCAATCCCTGTCACCAAGGAGCTGCCTCTCTGGGGAAATCATAATTGGTCCTGACACTGCCTTTCTTACCAGGCTTGCATGTTCCGGAAGGGCAGGGTAGCTAAAACCAGATAGACACATTAGTAAGCGCCAAAAAATACTAATGAATTGGTAGTCAGGTAGAGAGAGAGTTAATAATGCCCATTTAATTATTGATCAATTATGCAAGTAATTATGATACCAATCAAATAACTATACTATGGTAATGAAAGATTACTCTTGACGTTGGAAATTTTGTTTTAAAAAAAAGGCTTTTCGACAAGTAAAACATAGCAACAAAGTAGGGTAATTAATGTAACTTAAAGGCATTTATGTTAAAATGTGGATTCATTCCCATGTTGAGACTGTATGGCAGATACAATAGATTGTTCAAAAAAAAAGGTTGTACAACTTTTTAGAAAGGAAAGATATACAGTGATATTCCAAATAAGTAAACATTGGAAAGGATGATGATCCAGAGAAATCTATTTTTATTGGCCAATTTTTGAAAGCAGGAAGAATTTTTTTCCCCCTGATTAGAGATCATTATATATTTCACTGGCGGGGTTTTATTTCCTTCCTGATCAATATACTGTAAGTACAAATATAGATAAAGTATCTGTCATTTAAAATTTAGCACAGGTTTGAACTTGATGGTACGTACAGTATATCTTTTGTCAACCTCATCTTACTATGCAAATGTACTATGTAAAATAAAACCACATAACTTGTTTTTACTTATATAATAAGCCTTTATTTAAACCCCAATTAACCAACTAATAACAGAGTAATCTTTAATTGCCCATACTATTTTGATTTTTGTGCATCATAATTACTTGAATACTGATCAATAATACGTAGCATTAATCTCGCTAGGACCTGACTCCCAATTCTTTATTACTTTTTTAGAACTTACTTATCCCAGGTACCTGGGGCCTGTTTTTTTTTTCTCGTTTTCTGTAATTATTTTTTGTCATGTCAATTTTTCACCGGTATTTTAAATAGTGTCCATTAAAGGAGTCCTTTTGGTTTTAAGTAACTCCCTACATGTTGACTTGAGCCGCAATATATGCTAACACACAACTCTGTTTTACCATAGTTTTAGGGGAAGTAATTTTGAAACGACTTTAAAGAGTAGACACATTCTAATGACACGTCCTCAGAGATATCATGGTGATCTGCTACTGTGACCACATACAGACCCCAACTGTACATCCACGTCATCTCTTACGATATTCTGTAATCTCACTGATTTTTTTTCATTAGCATTACCCTTACTGATTACAAATTAGTACTTTCGCATAACGTTTTTTTAGTTTTTGGGGCGGGCCCCAACTCACTGATTTCAGTCCTCGTAGCTTGTTTGCTACTCTCTCAACCCTAATCATAGAAGAGGCTACTGAGAATGTATGTTATTTTATTATTAGGCTGCCACAGGTTCAAACCCCTCCTTTTTGTAACTGCATGGTCATTCCCACATATTTATTCCTTAGAAAAAAACTGAAACAATCGTGATACTTACCTTTAAAGCAGTCTTTATTACAGGAAGTATTTTTTATGTTTTTTTGATGGAATAATGGAATACTTTAGTCCCAGGGGTGCGCAAACTATTTCCGCTCGCCCCCCCGGCCCTTGATCCCCCCCCCCCCTGCCTGACCCCCCCCTTGAGTAAAGTCATGCCTACAACCCTAGCACCTCTTTTTTATCTGGGCCTAACAAAAGTCCTTAGGAATAGTATCTGCAGTTGATTAGTAATAAGTATTGTTCACAGTAGATGCACTGTGGACCATTAAAGAAGAGATACACCATAAACTGCATATATGTGATCGCAAAATACTTTGATTTATTTGAAACCGAAAAAATATCATACATAACAACTACAACCTAGTAACTACCGCTCACCCTGTTTCTGCGTGATCCGTTACAACTTGAATCCACGATAATCCGCTTAAAAATCCTTCAAATGGAGACGAGCGGCTCAGTGAGTAAAAGACACTGACTGTCACTGAGTTTGAAGTGGGAGCATGCTTCAATTCCCGGTGTCGGCTACTTGTTACGCTTGGGCAAGTCATTTTATATCCCTGTGCCTCGAGCACCAAAACACACACACACACACACACACACACACACACACACACACACACTCATCACCAGGGGGGGGTTTACGGTCTTTCCTGTGCCACAGCCCAGTGGCACTCGATTTGACATTACATATAGTCAAGATTAGGTGGGTGTGGGCGTTTGAGCTTGCTGGGATTGTGTGTGCTAATTTATTTCTGACTGGAATCAGTTGTATGGAGGTTGTGGCACCTCCCCCAGAGCTCACGTCACCTTCCCCTTTTTAATTGTGGATCTACTCATCTTGCTGCAGGTAAGGAATCTATAATGATTCTTCCCCCTCATACAGAGGTATAGGGAACAGTATGCAGTGAAGTGTAGGACTTGCATTTATTATGGTTTACTTTGACGATTTGGTGTGCAAGCTTATGAAGCTTTGGCCAAAATATCTAACTAAAAAAACATATTTTATTATTATTATTATTTTTAGCATTATTATTAGTACTGAAGCATTACTTTTTGTAATTATTACCATGTATGTTTTGTCATTTGGATGTAGCACTGGGCACCCCCTGTCGTTTGTTATATTCAATTGCCACAGCCCTCTGGCACTCTTTCTGACATTACATATAGTCAAGATTAGGTGGGTGTGGGCGTTTGAGCTTGCTGGGATTGTGTGTGCTAATATAGCTATATATATATTGTGACAGAAACCAGGGGATGGTAATAAATTCCATATATAGGGCTCCCAGGATACTGAACAGTTTCTATCCTGTTTGGCCTGGGAGTGCAGCCTTATAATACATGCACTCCATCCCACAGTTTGGCAAGCGCTGGAACTGAGGGATGAGAGATCCAGACCAGAGTTTGTCTGCTGCCTGATTTCTGTCACCTGTGTCATGCTAATTAGAAATCAGGTATGTAAGACTGATTTCCTGTTTCCTCTCCCCTCTTCCCAAGAGCCTGGAGACAGGAAGGCTGCTGGAAGCAGAGAGGGGAAAAAGCCTCTCCCCAAACAGGTTAAATGTTTCTGTTCCTTTTTTGTCCATCATTTAACCTACCCTAAAAGACCGTGTTCTAACAGTCCCGGACAAACGGCGGAGCCCCGGAGTAAGCTGTTTGTCACAATATATATATATATATATTCACACACCAATCACACAGGGCCAGCTCTAGCATTTCAGGGCCTGTTTTATCATCTATCCACAATGGGTGTGACGTGGCAGCGGTGCAGATCTGGCCACTGTGACGTGGCAGCGGGTGCAGATCTGGCCTCTGTGACGTGGCAGCGGGTGCAGATCTGGCCACGGTGACGTGGCAGCTGGTGCAGATCTGGCCACTGTGACGTGGCAGCGGTGCAGATCTGGCCACTGTGACGTGGCAGCGGGTGCAGATCTGGCCTCTGTGACGTGGCAGCGGGTGCAGATCTGGCCACTGTGACGTGTCAGTGGGTGCAGATCTGGCCACTGTGACGTCTCAGCGGGTGCAGATCTGGCCACTGTGACGTGGCAGCGGGTGCAGATCTGGCCACTGTGACGTGGCAGCGGGTGCAGATCTGGCCACTGTGACGTGGCAGCGGGTGCAGATCTGGCCATTGTGACGTGGCAGCGGGTGCAGATCTGGCCACTGACGTGGCATGCGGGTGCAGATCTGGCCACTGTGACGTGGCAGTGGGTGCAGATCTAGCCACTGTGACGTGGCATGCAGGTGCAGATCTGGCCACTGTGACATGGCAGCGGGTGCAGATCTGGCCACTGTGACGTGGCAGCGGGAGTAGATCTGGCCACTGTGACGTGGCAGCGGGAGTAGATCTGGCTTGTCTCCTGTATGTCACGGATTGAATGATACGAGGCAGCATTCTCCTTTGAGATTAACCACGTTCTTGTTATCCTGTGAGATTAGCCACGTTTTATTTCTCAATATTGCGTGCAGCACGATTCACAAAGCAATGATAACACTGCAGTATCGCGCTTAAAAGGCTTTTTATCATCAAAACACAGTCATTGCTAAAAAAATTGCGCCATAAAGGCATTTATCTCACTTAAAAACACTTATCACTGCTTTGTGCATAACCCCCTATGTGAGGCAATGCTAAAGATCAGTGAAAGTTGACATATCTGCAATACTCTGTGTCAGGAGGGGCAACTTCAGTCCTCAAGGGCCATCAACAGGTCAGGTTTTCAGGATATCCCTGCTTCTGCACAGGTGGCTCAATCAGTGGCTCAGTTGAAGACCTGTGCTGAAGCAGGGATAGCCTTAAAACCTGACCTGTTGGTGGCCCTTGAGGACTGAGGTTACCCACCACTGGTCTATATGTACAACTCAAAATAATTTTATTTTAAGAGTTCAATCCCTTTGGGGGAAAAAATTCAGAGTGTCCCAAGAATTTCTTCCTAATTCACTATACTTACTTAATCATTAAAGAAATGTAGAAAGAAGAAGCGAGCCTCTCCGAGAAGTTTCAGCACGAAGACGGTTTGTATTC
>WSYH01010129.1:0-23964 GCA_036426205.1 Ascaphus truei | reverse complement strand
CTCTGTCTGTTTGTGTGTGTGTCTGTCTGTCTGTTTGTGTGTGTGTCTGTCTGTCTGTGTGTGTCTCTGTGTGTGTGTGTGTTCTCTTGTTCCTGATAGCTTCTCCTGCTCTACACCACAGACATTCTATCCTTCTGTGTGCAAGAGTGATTTAGGAGATAGCAGCTGACACCAGAGATGGGGAGGGAGGAGTGTGTGTGCTGTGAGTGTGTGCAGTGTCCTGTGAGTGTATGCAGTGAGTGTGTACAGTGTCCTGTGAGTGTGTGCAGTGTGTGTGTGCAGTGTCCTGTGAGTGTGTACAGTGTGCAGTGAGTGTGTGTGTGTGTGCATTGAGTGTGTGAGTGTGTGCAGTGTCCTGTGAGTGTATGCAATGTGCAGTGTGCTGTGAGTGTGTGCAGTGTGCAGTCAGTGTATGCTGTGTGCTGTGAGTGTGTGCAGTGTGTATGCAGTGTGCTGTGTGTGTGCAGTGAGTGTATGCAGTGTGCTGTGTGTGTGCAGTGTATGCAATGTATGCAATGTGCTGTGTGCAAAAAAAAATGTAATTTTTTTTTTAATTCGGGGTCCATGCTCAAACCGCGTTATAGTGGATCGTGCTATAACGGGGTTGAGCTATATATATATATATATATATATATATATTAATTAAATTCTTTGTATAAGTTATGCAACAATATACACGTCAGGTGGACAAATGCAGGGAAGCCCCACCACTGTAATGCAAATGACGTTTGTATTGGTGAGCAATGAAACGTAAACGTATATACTGTTATACGTCCCCGCTCCATTGACTCCATTGATGTACAGAAGTTTTTTTTTTCTAAGTGCCGTTCCGGCAGCCTTAGCGATCGTTCTCCCCTCCAAACCTGCCCAACTTTAGTTGGCGGGAGAAAGTGGCCTAACATCTCAATTTAGTAGTGGCGATCAGCCCCGATAAGCTGTTTTTTTTTGTGATCCAGCCGATTTTAAAAAAGTGGCGATCAGTGGCGAAACAGGCTATCGGAAGCCGACTGGCCATAACAAAAAATCGGCTCCGAAACCTGGCGAAATCAGAATTACGGCGTTTATGAATCTCAAACCCAATTTTTGCCTATAAAATGGCGAGATAAATCCCTTATCAACGACTTACTGCATGAGGACCCATAGTGTGGTCGAATAGCTCTCAGTGTTGTTGCCATGTGCAGAAGAGTTAGCAGAAGAATGCAGCCCCGTCACCTTAGTCAAACTATAGTCTAACATAATCTTCCACTAAAAGCTCACTTTAAGATGCCTCACTAGATCATCCAATAGCAAGTCCCTGCTAAAGCAGAGGGGGTAGGTTTTAACAGTCTAAACTAACAGTCACATGACCCCCCCCCCCCAATAAATCAGCTTGTTCCAGTTGGTCAATTAGCATCACATAGTTAAGAAGGGGGGGGGGACACCCTTTGATATACAAACATACCAAGAAGATCAATATAGTAAGCCAGGAGAGAATTCTTTAAACAGGACTTGCAGATCAGGGACATACCAAGACAGATGTCAATAGGCATTGTGCGTCATGGTATCCTCTTGGCTACTATATCTGCCTGATAACACAAGCCCAGTACCATGTTAGAGTTATCTGGGTTCCACTGCAGTAAAACAACTCCCTTGAGTGGCAAGAGGAGTGGGCTGGGGCCTGGTGCTGCCCTATCAGGGACTCAGACCTAGAAATTCCCCTGGCTCAAAAGGGATAGCAGATCCAAATTTTGTGGTGGAAGTGTGGAGCCAGTCTGGCCACCTTCTTCCCCTCCCGCAGGAGAGAGATACTACCACTTACTCCACAGGAGGATATACTTTGGAGCTTAAAAGCCTGGTGGGTTGAGTTCCATGGACCCTGAGAAGAGTGTACCCGTTGTGTGCTGTGTACGGAAATAAAGACACAGTTGCTGCTTTTATACTCTGCATGTGACTTATCAGTTTATCAGGGAAGTGCAAAATGGTTTTCCGCAGGTATGCACAAAGCTCTGCTGGGCCTGGGAAATGGGAGAAAGAAGGCTGAGAATACCTGAAAGCCTGTACTGTCTTCCCCACTACCGTTGGCAGACACCAGCAATTTTGTAGCCTCACAGGTGCAGCAAGCGAGAATTCAGGTAACAGATGAAATCTCCTAAAGGGTGGGGGATCACCCTGTTACATTTGGAAGTGCTGCTGAGATTATAATCAGACAGAATTTTTGCAGAAGTAGAAAGGAGTTACACTCCTATTATGTACAAAAGGGGGGGGGGGGCAGGTTGTTGTGACACAAAGGGACTCTTGGCAGCAAAGGAAAACAACTTCCCGCACGGAAATGAAGCCTGTGCTCTCCCAATATGAAACATAGTTCTTGCCAAATTGAGAGGTGCTTGAAAACCACAGATCAAGGCCGTTTGCAAAAGACTGATGTGTGGGAGCTTCTGGGGGTGTTTTTGGGATCCTGGGGATCCAGAAACTCGGAAGGGGATTATGGAATCACGGGTCCAACACCACAGTAATTCTGTTCTGTATGTGTGGGAAGGTATCTGAGGAGGGGTGTTGTACCGTCAAGCAGCCAGAAACCTCTGTTTGAACCTATTTTGCAAAGACCGCGCCCCACCTAAGGTGAGGATTTCGCGCAAAAGTAAAGCTGCGCCACCTTATAATGTGCTGTGCTCCGATATCCACCAGGGGAGGGTAATGTGTTCACCACTAGGTTGCATAGCCGTACATGAATACCGCACCCTCAGTTGCACTGGTGGGTCAGCAGGAGGTGGACTATCTAAGACTGTTTCCTGTTTGAACCATCCCTATCATTGCTGAGTGTGCAATTCACCAATATACCCGCAGGTGGCTTCCTGTCATGAGACTAAAGGGGGAAGACTTCACTACAGTGAACTGTATTGTTCCATCGTGGACTTTCCGGGGAGCCAGGAGTCAAGGTGTAAGGGGTGCAGAAATCCCATCTTAAGCCCAAGGTGGGGCTACACTCACACCAGGCCCCACAGAGATGGCGCAGACTTACCACAAAACGCATGGACTGCAGAACCGGGAGTGGATCCTCCAAGAGAACCATGTGTCTCTGCCCCCACAATATTCAAGAGATTATGTGAGATGACCACCTTGGAGGAGGCTGAGGCACTTCCGCTTGGTGGGCAGAGCGGGACAGCTGCCAGTTAAGCCACAGCCAGCGATTGTCAAGTGTCCCGGTCTCTTCCCCGGGGGGCATTCCAACACCTACGTTGGACGAAAAGTGAAGTGGGACACTCAATCATGTTGCTCCGGTATGAGTGTCACCCAAGTGCTGCTGCAGGAGTCGTCAAGCCCCAAGGGCGCGAGCGGGAACTAGAGTTTATTATGCGGGGATAAATCTCATGTTGGTGACGGTGCAGCCTTGTGTGGGGCTGCACCGATCTCTTGATGATTCTCGTGAGGCGGCATCGGATATGTTGGCTGCTCCTGGCTGGGAGACCGCGCAGATGCCCCAGACCGTGCTGAGCGGTGAGATGCGGTTCTTTCCCATGTTGTAGTGGAGGGATATACGGAGCGAGTACCGGACGGTACTTATACGCACCGCAGACGTCAACACCTTCCAGTGCGACCAGATGTGGTAATCCAAATGTTGTTGGTTGGAAGTGTGGAGCCAGGGCTCTTGCCACCTTTCTTCCCCTCCGCAAGTGAGGCGGTTACTACCCTACTCCACCAGGAAATTATGAGAGCAAAGGATAGACCGTTGGGGGCCTCAAGCCTGGGAGTTGAGGCCAGGGACCCTAAGAAGAGTGTAACTGTTTGTTTGCTGTGTACGGATGTACAAGAATAAAGACCAGTTGTTGCTTCATACTCCTGCCTGTGACTGCAGGGAAGTGCAAGATGGTTTTACTGCAGGAACTGCACCCAGCTCTGCTGAGGCCTGTTGTAAAATGGAGGACTGCAGCCAGAAAGAGCTGAGGAATATCCTGTAAGCCTGCCTGTCTTCCCAACTACCATCGACGGAACATCAGCAATTCTGTAAGCCTCAGAGTTTCAGCACAGCGAGAGTACAGGTACTGTTGCGGCTAGGCTTAAATAAATTAAGCACGCAATTTTTCGCTGCCTTTTCAATTTTCGCGCATGAATTGGCGCGCGCCAGCCGCATATTGCGGCACTAGCGGGCCGTTTCTCCAATCAGCGCTAATGGCGCTGGACAATAGAAGCGCCTGCGGTGTGAGAAAAAAAAGCCCGCGTCTGCACGGGGTTTTAACTTCTCCGCGGAGGCAGCCGCTTTAGTTTAAAGCTGGCCGCCACTGTAACAGTGAAAATGAATCTCCCTAAGGGTAGGGGAGCACCCTGTTACACTGTCTGCAGGGAGTTATTCACAGAACATAAACTGATTCTTGTCCATTGCATATACTGTAAGCATTCTCATGTACTGTACTGAGATGTATTTCACTCAGAGGCTGAATGGAATATATAGACTTGAAAAATATGCATAAATATTCTTTACATTTAATCACTATCATTGTTCATCCTCAGAATTAAACTGCAGTTTTTAGGCTAAATATATTTAGTAATTTTACTTTGAGCTACAGTACACAGATTATAATGTTGCCAATTCATACAATTGGTGGTAGCTATATTTATGTGTGTATTTTGTATATTGTGTGCATACTGTATTTGTTCTGCTGTTTGTGTCACTGCAGAGACAGCCTTGTGTGTGTTTCCAAAAGTGTCTTTGTGTGATAATGCGTTTTGTGGCTTTTATGTTTAATGTATGTAAACACCCCTACCCCACCCCAGCATGAGGGATAGGGTGTGCAGGAAAAAAGGAGGTAAATAGAACAGTCGTTGGCTTTTAAACAGGTTTTTGCCTGAATAAAGGGGTATAGTGCTCAGCGGTTTCATGGTTGCATAAACAGGACAAGTTCAGGTGCGACTCAGGTTAGTTGGACCCACGCTGACTTGTGTGAGGAGTGGTGGTGAATAAAGGAGGGCGCCAGGGACTTTTAACTTGAGTTTATTAAAACAGGATTAGGTACAAACAGAAACAGGGGTTCAATTCTTTGGGACTCATTAGACAGATATGAGGACAACAGAAATAAGTAAACAACAAGGCAAACAATGGAAAATGACGAATCCTCTGCTGGGTTAGCGTCCGTGGCTCTCATGGAGTGGTCTGCGATAGTCCATTTTTTTAATGTTCATTCTTATGCCTTCCAATATACAATGTAGTTTTGCTACAATTTGGAGACTACTTTTTCACTTTGATGCATAGGATTTTCTTATGTTGTAGCCCGCAAACACAGGTTATATTGCTTAGATAGTGTTGGGTTACTGCATATGGTTCTAACCTTTTATAGGACAAGATGACTGTGATTTCCTAGACTAGGTCCATTAGGTCCTTTAGGTCCATACAGTTATACTACCTTGTTTAATTGAGAGGTGTGTTTGGTTGGAAGTGTGTAGAGGAAGTACCATAGACTATTTTAGGTGTGGAAAACGGGCATGAAGAAGGGGGCATTTGTGGCTCCCAAAATGTTGCCCCCCATATTGTATCACTTTACGTGTATGTGCATTATTTTAGTCCCCCCCCCCTCTCACTGTTTTTTATTATTTAATTCCCCTCTTTTACGCTCCATCCCCCTTCTCTTTATGTTGTTGTGTGCTCCAGGAGATATACTATCCAGACCCTGTATTTGGGCTCACTTTGTAGTTGCTACTATTTTCAATACATCTTGATTATTTCTTGACATTTTGTCTGTGTTTCTTCTTAGTGTGTGCTTGGGACCTTGTTATATATTGTATATATGTATCAAATATCTTACCTCAGGCAAAACATGACTCCTCCCTGCCTACCACTTTTTTGCCAATCATGTGAGCCTTCGCCTAGAATCACACCTTGAACAACTCCCTAAACACCTCCCTGCTTACCTGCTAACAACCTACACATTTCTCACCTATTTGACCAGACTCCCATTAAGTAATCACTTTTCTGGCCCTTGGATGGAGGTCAATCACGGCTCAACTTGGTTGCCATGTAGCCCTATGCTATTTGCTGCTGGGTTTGTAAACAATGGTAATTTTTTCAATGATTCATGTACAGTATACACTGTGATGGACGGGGTAGCTGGCAGACCTCAGACCTAAATAAAGAGAAATCCCAGCTATGTACCCTAAAAAATGTGTAACTTGGCTGTCATAATAATATTTAATCCACCAAATGTCTTTAATATCTGGGGAAGAATAGGGAATGTGTAAAATGGAAACAATGTCTGTAAGAATGTATTTCAAGCATGTATTCTTGTTTCCCTGGACTATCCTTCCCCCAGTTTAGAAAGCTGGCATTGTCTTATGAGTGTGATGTTGGGCTAGCTGTGTGTAATTCTAAGAACTGTCTTTTACATAATTACCTTAGTCTGTATTTATGCCGTGTTCGCAATCTTCCCAGCTTAGATACTTGGTATTGGTGGTGATGGAATTAACATTTCAATACTGACAGAAAAAAAAATTGATATGACTGTTGCTTTCATTTCTATGGGAGAAAGTCCTAAGCAATTCACTTAATTGAATTCTCATAAGAATAATAGGTAAAAAACAGAGTTGGGACAGCTAGTGCAGGCACTCTGGGAGGTGAAGGTGAAAGGCTGCTGATAGATCTGGGGAGTAGGTATTGTAACGTCCAGGAAAATAAGATTAAGTGTTTACAGCGCTAATGCTAAAAAAGTGAATAATATAATATTTTATAATACTACAGTGATATACTATACATTTACATAAAAGTAGGCTGCCAGGCAGAAATGACCAATTCAGATCAAACAATTCAAACAAAAATACAAAACAGCCCGCGCGATGAACCTGAAATAATAAAATAAAATACCCCAGTGAATAAGCTCTGACCAAATAAGAGTCCAATCCACAATGTCCCTGGGGGCTACAATATGCTGGATCCGCACAGGGAGGAGATCGTATCAGAGGCGCATTTATGAGCACGTGATAACATCAGGAAGGTCTTACTACTCATAGTGTGTCACCACCATTTCACTAGTTCATACCAACAGAACCCCAAAGGCCACTATGGCAAGCTATGAAAACATATCCAGGAAATTGGAGAGGAGGAGACAGAATTAATGGGATTAGGGAGCTGATGCATGAATATATTGGAATATGAATTAAAAACATTGTCTCCCAATGGTCTAAATATTGACTTTGACCTTGGAGCCTTTTTGGTCAGTTAGACTGATTTAGAAGTTATTGGTACTGCTGTGTAAATAATATTTGCATGTGGATGTACATCTTAATGATTGCTGTTGGTACTGGCAGTTTGGCTTTGGGATGACTGAGTTGATTTTCTATCCCAGTAATTCAATTAAGCAAATGTACTTTAGGTCACAAATGAATGTTTGCATTTGGTTTACTTTAGTATTTTTGCATCTGGATAAGTGTTTAAGCTAGTGGGTTATATGAGGTTCTATTGTTTGTTGTAATTATGTTTATATAAGAATATTATATATATATATATATTATGTGTGTGTGTGTGGTGGTGTGGTTGTGGGTGCTTGTGTGTGTTGTGTGTGTGCTGTGTGTGTGTGTGTGTGTGTGTGTGTGGTGTGGGTGTGGTGTGTGTGTGTTTGTGTGTGTGTGTGTGTGTGTGTGTGGTGTGGTGTGTGTGTGGTGTGTGTGTGTGGTGTGTGTGTTGTGTGTGTGTGTGTGTGGTTGTGTGGGTGTGTGTGTAATATATATATTATATATATATATATATATATTATATAATTATTGTTTATATATTATATGTTATATATATATATAGATATATATATATATATATATATAATATATATATATATTATATATATATATATATGTGTGTGTTGTCATTTATTGTCATGTAGAATTAATTAATTTTCTTTTCAGAAGGTGTATGTTTGTTTATAGTATATGCATTCAGTAGTAAGAATAACTAACATTGTTTTTCATTTTAATATACTGTATAATTATGTAATTATTCAATTATTGTTTTTCAATTAGTTATGTGAGTATATATATATATATGTGTGTATACCCCAATACCCATCATTCCCCTGACGAAGTGACTTCCGTCACGAAACGTGTAGGGTGGTTATTTTTATTCTTGAGAACGTGGGCATTGGTAGCTCATTCCCCCATAGAGCCGAGATCAGCTAGGGGTTTCCTTTCTATTAGTGCCAGTATTATTGGCTTCCGGGACCTTCGGCGCTGTTGCGCTAGCTAGTGATGTCATCCGCCCACCACGTGACCAGCGGGTCTGCGAGCGTGGCGGCGGTGAGCGTCAGAGCAGCATTCAAGCTCCGGAGGACTTGTGTTGCGTTTCCCTAAGAGGTCCACTACAGAGAAAGGAAGGATAATTGTCCCATGAGCCCATAAACTTTAGTCCTGTTGTAAGTAGGATTTCAATTTTACTCTTACTGGATTAGCTTTTTCAGCCTGTGTTCCAAGTCATTATAGGCAATTGTTTGTCTTTTTTACATTATATTTTACATATGTTTTATTATTAAATTGTAATAGCTATTTAGTTATTCTTTGTAAGTGTTTGAGTTTTTATATGTAGTATTATTATTTACCAGGGTTAAACTATCTGTGCTCTGATTGGCCAGTAGCCCCCCTCCCATGTAAAGGATAGCCACAGAGGGCTATATAAGGGGTGCTGCTGATCAGATCATTAGATACCCTCAGAGAGAGAGACCATCTGAGAGACACTCTGGGAAGGAGTATGGAGTTGGACTGTGACCAGCTGGAGATACATGTCAGAGTGGCTGCTGTATGTTCAGCACTCTGTTATACTGAAGCAGAGAAGCAGACAGAGGAAACCCAATTGAAGTGGGTCCAGCACCTAGGAAAGGTAGATCTCATTCCCCAGAACCCATAAGTGTGTATATTTTTGTATTTTGTATTCTTGTGTTTTACCGAGGTCTTATCCAAAATAAACCTCATTTTATTTCACTGCCTTGTTTTCACCTGTGACTTATCCTTAAATATAAATGGTGTTAAAAGACCTGGTCTACCATGACATAAACTCTATTATTTTTTACATTTACAAATGTACTGTAGTGCCGATGGTTATTCTAACACAAACCAGTGGCAATCACCAAAAAGACCCCCTTTACATGCTGGGTACATGCTGGGTTGTGTTTAAGGCAAGTTTAAGGCATTTCTGCATTGACTAAACTAGCCATGTTACACCCAGCATGTACCCAGCATGTAACCGGGCTAGTTTAAGGCAAGCCTTAGAATACTCGTTGTCTCGTCTGTATGATGTAAAATACAATTTTCTTTTAGGGGGGTGTTTCATTTGAGGGGGGCATTTCATTTGATACATTTTTATGAAGCTGATTACCTTCTTTTTTTTAGTTGATGGTCTTTTTTTGTGTTTTGTTGTGCTCCCTCTCAGTATTCTTAAGGGAGACTTGGTTCTGGTGTATGGGTCATTTTGTGTATCAGTATTTTCTGGTGCTGTACCTGTGCGCAATGTAAGGGTATTGTTACAGACTGAACTGCACGGGCCTTTGTGCTTCTGGAACTGTTCAGTCCCATGGCATGTTATACAACGACGGTGGTGCTGTGGGGACAAATTGCCCTTGTTTCTCTGTCTCTAAGTGGTGATGGGGAAACCACATCTGAGAGGTGTTTAGTCGCTAGGTTGGTTGATGTCTTGGATGCAACAATGAACCTATAAGAAGGTAACATATAATTGTTTAATGAATTCTTTACTACGTTATTATGTGTTATAGTTTTACCCATTAACATCTACAGACATAGAAATAAATGTATATGTACTATATTTTATTCTAATATGCAAACAGCATATGTAATAGCAATGTAAAGTAAGGTTTGAAAAGATTATACATTACATGTAGATACAATGTATATATACATTTACAGACGATGATTAAGATTATGGCATGTTATGAATATTTGGTAAGTGAATGTATTATGACGAAATGTAAGTCCCATACCTACAGTAATGTAACATAGATATAATGTTTAAATTCTGTGCGTATATAACAGGGAAAAGAACAGTAAGCACAACATAATCATGGCCTTCAAATCCGGTAATAAACATTTGAGGCATTTTCATGTATACAAATCATTAGCATTTACATTGAAATGTAGCGAGGCAAAGATAGTGAAATGTTTCAAGACACATGGCCTGATGAAAAGGCCTGCTGAAAGATCTTGCGGCCCAGAAAAATCTGTAGGTGTTTGGCTGCTTCTTTTCCATATAAATCAAACAAAAAATTCTACATGAATAAATCTCAAGCATTTATTAGCTGATGTGAAAACCGTGAGTCTGTAGTGCTTCCTATGCTATTCCATCTTCTGTTTTGTTATGTTTGTTTATGAGGTGTGGTAAAAAATGTAATTGATGTATGCACATTATGGCCTTTCATTAAAAATCTATATTGGTGTATGATACATATATTTTGTATTACACATTAATTAACTAACAATGTGACTATTGAACAATACATTTTCTAAATTGTAACATGTGGCATACAGGCATACCCCGGTTTAAGGACACTCACTTTAAGTACACTCGCGAGTAAGGACATATGCTGCTTATCGACACTTCTGCCCACCAATCTGCCAACTTTTCTGGCATTTGGATTTGGGGAGAAAATCAACATTCTAGGGCGCGATAGGCGGTGATAACCTACTCGCGGCTACTAGAATCGCGCGTGTTTATGAACATTTCGAAAAAAGCATCGAAAAGTGGCTTATCGCCGCTCAGTCAGCAATTTGATTTTGTTCAAAATTTTTTTTGTTGATTCAGACATTTATCGCCCACTTATCAATGCTTACTGAATCAGAGTAGGCATTTTGGCCGATAAGTGGTCGATAAGTGTCTTATGAACTCTTACTGC
This sequence comes from Ascaphus truei, assembly GCA_036426205.1. Classification (NCBI taxonomy): domain Eukaryota; kingdom Metazoa; phylum Chordata; class Amphibia; order Anura; family Ascaphidae; genus Ascaphus; species Ascaphus truei. Next base: position 13,117 of record WSYH01010129.1, on the reverse strand, counting down.
ATGAGGCCCAGTGTCTTTATTCACTGAGCCACTCTTTCAGCCCTTTCTCTTGTCCTCCCTTCTTCAGGATTTCCCCACTGGTGTCGACACTACAGCACCCCCACTAGCCCCTCATTTTTCCCCATAGCCCTCCTCCTCCATAATCCACCACTACTCATCTGCATTATAACCTGCCCCTTGTGTAAGCACCATAAAACTACACCCACCCATGTGCACCCCCTTTCGTGATATAACTCACCAGCCTCTCGCTGCTTTGAAGCCAGCCACATTATTTTCTGTGCCATCTGGGCTTCTATAACAGTACCCACATCCCTCCTCTCCTGCATTTATGTGCTCTGCCTCAGCTCTGCCTCACCAGTACCACCATAGTCCTATTTGTTTCCTTCTGTGGATCCTACTCTGCTGCTCTGTGCTGCCTGGGGCGAACCCAGGCTATGGTCCATCCCTTGTGATGTCCGGTGCTGGGGCAGCTTTCCGCATGCACTACACCACCACTCCCTCTTCTCATGTGCTCAATCCACCCAGGTTTTACACCAAATCTGCCCCGTAACCCAATCAGCGTGAATTTTAAGCCCAAAATCCACCCTTGTTCTGATTTTACTAGGAATCTGCAGCCTTGTCCATCCATGAGAGATTCCACAAAATATCCACCCCCCTTCGCTGAATCCACGTGAATTTTACCCCAAAAGTACACTCCTCTGCCAAAATCCTCCAAAATCTTTACAATGTCCCCAAAATCTGCCTGCGAATTGAATCCGAACTAATACGTTAATCTCACACCAGCTCCCGACCCTGGTGGAATCCGCCATCAGCCAGAGGATCATTAAAATGTTGATCCTCCTGTGGATTGAATCCACACTAATCTGTGTTTCCGCACCAGCTCCCCACCCTGGTGGAATCCACCATCCACCCAAGGGTCATCAAAATGACAATCCGCCAATGGATTCCGGAATCTGCAACCGCCCCACCATGCAAATTCCACCCAACCGTACTATCTCTCCCAAACCCAACCCTGAGATATCCGCAGGCCAAAAAACCACCCGATCAGTGATGATTTGTAAAACCATAAAATTAAATCGCCCTTTTTCTACCTTTGCTGTCCACCTCTGCTGCTGCCTCCACTCTCTGCCGGGCGATCCGTGTGGTTGAAATCACCACTTCTCGCCGAGCACTTGAGCCAGCTACTCTACACCACACCTCTGTGCCTCCATCAGCGGCTCCCTCATCCAAGCATCTCTGCCACCGACAGTGACAACAGCCACCATCATCTCCGCTGGGCCTTCAGACAATGTCTTTGTAACTCCTTGCTGTGCAGCCATCTCTCAGGATCAGTATATTAGGAACAAGGTAAATCTGACATTTCCAATAGATCCTCGAAGAAAGAGGAAGCTGGGATCCCACCCCTTGCCCCAAGTACCTCTTACTTAACCCCTCCCCCTGGTCTGACATCATGGCACCTATGGAGAGTGGCCCCTCTGCCTTAAGTCATTTTGCCCCTTCCTTGGAAGTCATCAGATTTCTTACCCTCATTACCTTTTTCTATCTGTGCATGTTTGTCCTTATTTGTATTTGTAATGATTATATCTCTGTACCCACATTGTACTGCATTATGGGATAAGGTTGCTGTTTAAAAATAAACAATGACAATAATATTTAGCAGTGTGGTCAATGCTCAGAGTATCTTAAATACAAATCAATAGCAGAGCCATTCATTTTTACTAGTTTTTCTTCAAGCATTATTTATTTGTTATATCTTGTATTATAATCTCAGTTTTCACCAGCTGCTGGTACATTCTGCCAAATTCCTTTGCACATATACACTCTGCAAGAATTTTCAGGGGGAGCGCAGCTGTTAGAGAGGTCTCACGCTCTCCCGAAGAAATGAAATGTCGGGGGGCCACGCGAGGCCTATGTAACTTCTCCTACTTTGATTCAGATGACTTGTAGGTATCTTGGTAATGCGTCACCATGGTAACCCGGCATCAAATGATGATGCGGGCATGGCAATGTGACATCACATGGCCCCCACTGTGTCATTTGACGCCGGAGCCAAGCGGGGGGGGGCAGGGTTAGGAGCATGGGAGGAGAACAGGCAGGGGGTGCAGGGGGAAAGCTTTGCGCACCCCTGCTTTACGGTATATGTAATTTTTTTATTCTTTCATTAGCAAAAACTTACATTAAATTATATAATGACTTGTACTATTCAGTGTGCACTTTGGGATTATTGTCAAAGTGATATGCAGTTAGTTTGTCATAAGCAGAAGATGCTATTAGTGACAATTACATTCCTGTTTTCTAAATGTATATTCAATGTCCATGTTTGACCTTTTGGTATTTTTTTTTTCATTACTGTATGTTTTCTATCTTGCACAGGAAGTAAAATAAAGCAACACTTTGTAAAACTAACTGTTTAACAATGGTGCATAGCAGTCCAGAAAGATTTTCATGTACACGAGTTCCTTAGTATTTTTAGTGATTAATCTTATCAATGATAAGAGTATCATCTGTTCTTGACAGTTACAGTTTATCTTTTCTGTGAAAGCATTTTCTCTTTTGGAATACTGACAAGGAGTATATCCCTTCTAGCTAATGGTTGTTATCACTCCAGTTTCACAGATGATAGATTTTCTTCTAAACACCCTCAAGGGTGATATTTGCTGTCACTATCCACCTTCTTGTCATCTCCTGAATTTGGATATGTCTGATGAAATTATCCCTGTGTTGCAATGAAAATGGCTGAACACTATTTCACATAACGGATTTTGTTTCTTTTTCACCCCCGGGAAAATGTAGTATTTACTTCAGATGAAATACTATCATATTGTGTACATCCGCTGTTGCTGTTGTAGTTACTGAGTAGTTTTCGAGTACAATTAAATAAAATAAATTTTGATTGGTGTATAGTGTAGTTACAGTATGTTACAGTATTTACAATTAATTAGTTAGTTATAGCCTTTATAGTTCTATTGTTATATTATAGTTATACTCAGTAATTGTTATAGTGTTAAGAAAAAGTAGTTATATGGTAGTTCAAAAATTATAGTTTGTTGTCTAGACATATTCGTTATATTAAAAGTTTGTTGTAGTTAGGTATAATTATATATTGTTACATAGTTATAGTTATATAGTTTTATATAGTTATACAGTACTGTAATTTAGGTTTAGTTTGTGTTATACAGTAGTTGGAGTAAGAGTTTGTTATATAAATAGTATGACATATACTGTAGTTATAGTATACAGTATACAGTAGGATATAGTTTAGTTTATCACATTGTAAGGGTGGGCACTTCTACTTCTGTTTCGGTTTTAAAATATTTAGTATTTTGAATGTGGTTAAAAAAGTTTATCATGTTTCTATTTTGAAAAAAATTGATTTGTTTTGCGATTTCAATAATATGATGCAGCAATAACACATTTTTAAACTTAATTTCATTCCAAACTGAATTGTTTTGCAAAACATTTTAAGTTTTTTTTTAAAGCTAGACATTTTTATTTAAACCTCAACCCCAAAAAGATAAGAAAAAACGAAAAGGAAAACAACTAAAACAAAAATTGAATCCCAGAAATAGAGATGGACAAAGGTGTCGAAAAAAATTGTTCATGGATTTTGTTGATATTCGATATACAAATGAATATTCGCTTGTGCAGATGTTTGTAGGAGATAAGTGCAACCAGGGAGACAGATTGGGGAAATAAACAGTGGCATTTATTTAGAAGAAGCTTCAAAACAATTCAGCTTTATGTCAGCAAAAACAAATCGTACAGTGGCGGCCGACCTGAGTCTAAATCGGCTAGATCCGTGGCTCTCAGATAATCTCGGTCAGGTGCGGTTTTTTTTTTGTCCGGAGTGAATTGCGTTATTTTAGCGCTCGTGATATTAGCATTTTATTCTCGCTGTCTGCAATACTGCAATGCCGTGTAAAAACTCAGAGGGGCGTTTGCGAGCTGTTGTCTTGGAAATCTAATACCTTCGCGGTTCAACCTACATCAGTACACAGTTTGTGTGTGCGCACGCAGAAATTCTAAATTTGCATATTTAAAGTATACATGCATTTGCAGTGCTGTTCTGCAGTACAGTACAGTATGTCTCAGTATGTCTCATTTGAAAATTGTTGAAACGCATAGGCGTGTACTGTACTGTTACAGTGTCACATTTCGGCATATACAGCGCTCTCCCCTCGCTCAGGATAATTAACTGCACTGCAGGGTATTTCAACTTCTTATCTTCTCTACAATGCAGTACATCTCTCCCACACCATTCCTTTGAACGTGTGTCTGGTTGCAATCACATTCCTGCTTGACAGCAGGTGATTACTGCGCATGCGCCTGTCACTTCGCCCACCACTGCTTGCTTGAGTGAGTGACCAAAAAAAAAAAAATTTTGCTTTTTTTTAATTTAATTTTTTTTCTCCACAAGCCGGCAAAAACCATCTTGATACTGTATTACGATATTCAATCTGTGCTGTAGCTTTTGACTGCGACCCTGTGCATTTGACTGCACATGGTTGATTTGTGTTCTTTTTACGTACTGTATTTGGGGATGTAGGGATCATATTATTATGATGAACTGCCTTTTGAAATTAAAGTATGTCATTATCTTTGAATTTCATGCAGCTGTACCCTGTAGCCCCCTCCCCCACGAACACACACAAGGCTCGCTCAAGGATTTGAAACTCCACAGAGTCATTAATTTTCTGAAGCTTGACATTGTGTTCTTAATCCGTTCATAGCCGAGCGTCAATCACCTCACTGTGCCTGTGTGTAATCCTCTTTGAGATGGGAGCTAGCTGATTACTGCGCATGACTCACCCAACCCCCCCCCCTCCACAGAGTCATTAATTTTCTGAAGCTTGACATTGTGTTCTTAATCCGTTCATAGCCGAGTATCAGTCACCTCACTGCGCCTGCTTGTAATCCTCTTTGAGATGGGAGCTATCTGATTACTGCGCATGACTCACCCAACTCCCCCCCCCCCCCAACCCTTTGAGGCTTTGTTTACGGTAACGCTTTGGAAAATCTCTTCTCGAATTTGATATGTAAATCTGATTTGCACAGCATTGTGAGAATTGAGAGTTAAAAAACCCATTAACTGATTCATGTTGTTTTGTCATTCATTCTTTTTCTTTGGTTTAGGGGGTTGTCAATGATTATGATTAGCAGGAATGTATATAAATATTTATTTTACCAGGAACAAAAAAAATATATATATAAAAGGCTTGCCATTGTGTTTTTAATCAGTCCCTAGCAGAGCATCACCTCTCTATGCGCCTGCATGTAATCCTCTTTGGGATGAGAGCTAGTTGATTACTGCGCATGCACCTGTAACTTCACCCACCACTGCTTGCTTGAGTGAGTGACCAAAAAAAAAATTATTATAATTTTTCAATTGTCATTTTCTCCACAAGCCTGCAAAAACAATCTTGATATTATGATATTCAATCTGTGCTGTAGCTTTTGACTGCGACCCTGTGCGTTTGACTGCACATGGTTGATTTGTGTGCTTTTTATGTACTGTATTTGAGGGTGAAGGGATCTAATTATTATGATGAACTGCCTTTTGAAATTACTGTACTCTATGTAATTTCTTTGAACTGCTGCTAATCCTTCATGCAGCCCCCTCCCCCATGCACATACACAAGGCTCGCTCAAGGTTTTCAAACTCTTATCGACAGACACCCCCACAGAGTCATTAATTTTCTGAAGCTAGTCAATGTGTTTTTAATCCTAGCCGAGCGTCAATCGCCTCACTGCGCCTGCGTGTAATCCTCTTTGAGATGGGAGCTAGCAGATTACTGCGCATGACTCACCCGATCCCCCCCCCCCAACCCTTTGAGGCTTTGTTTACGGTAACGCTTTGGAAAATCCCTTCTCGAATTTGAAATGTAAATCTGATTTGCACAGCATTGTGAGAAATGAGAAATGAGAATTCAAAAAAACATTAACTGATTCATGTTGTTTTGTCATTCATTCTTTCTCTTTGGTATAGGGGGTTGTCACAATGATTTTATTTTATCAGGAACCAAAAAATACAAATATAAAAATAATCATGAATAATACATAATGCAGTCTTTATTAAGTTCTTCTGGCAGATTGAAATTGGATAAACATTTATAAAACATGGATAAACATCAATAATGCACATTTATAATAATATTATTTAATAATATATCATTTATAATATATATATATAACAGGCACAAAAATGAATACCGCATCAACATCCAACAGATAAATGCATTGTCTAAACCTATCTTTATCAGAAAAATAACTGAAAAGAAATAACAGAAAAATAAACTGCTAGGCGGTGCTAGAGGAATAGGGTAAATATTGAAACACAGAAAAGGAAACCTCTAAAAAGCACTCAGACAAATTATGCAAAATAATAATTTATTAAATCAAAATATAATGAAAAACAAAAAACAGCTGATTGAAACCCTGCCTGACTGACTAGAATAAATAGAAATAGGACAACCCCAAGGAAAACTAAACTACCATATAAAAATAAACCATAATATGATCAAGACCTCAAATAATGTGACCACCATGGGGACAAAGTACCCATAGTGATCTACCACTGGCCGGCGTATTGAAGAGATACTGAGCAAGAAACCAATAAAGGTTCAATATATTTATTGCAGCGTTCCACGGTGAGTATATCGTTCCAAAAACTCAGTATGCCTTTCGCCAACTCATCCTTTTTGGAGGGTTTCACCACTTTCCGGATATGGTCCTTCAGCTGATGCCAGACCATTTCGATCGGATTGAAGTCTGGCGATCTGTCATTGGAAAAAAAGGACAATTAGTTTAAGAGATACAGTACACAGTAAAAACAGTGGGAAAAATATGAGACACGGTTACCGCACTTACTCGGCTGGCGTCTTCACCCAGTTGATACCGCGCTCAAGGATATGCGCTGTTGACGCGGTGTGCTTCAGATCGTTGTCCTGGTAGAAACGGTGACCATCCGGGAACTCGCGTGTGATGTATTCCACTATCTCATGGACAATTTTGTCTTGGAAGAAAGCTTTATTCATGATTCCTATAACAAGAAAAGTGCTCAAAAAACTGCACACTAGTACAGTACAGTGCATACAGTAAGGCTACACTAGTAAAGTACAGTGTATAAGGCTACATTATATTTTATATATTTTACCTTCAAAGATGACAATGCATCCTGGTCCATGCCTAGAGATGGCACCCCACACATGCATCTTCACTGGGTGTTTTGGCCGCGGCTTCATAGATATGCAACCTTTTTTGTGGAATGCAAAGGTGGCAAATCGCTCCAGAGATACAGTAGACTAGTCAGTGAAGATGCAATCCTGGAAAGTTTCCACACTGTCGATCCATGCCTGGGGCTGGACCACTCTTTTGATTTTGTTTACGTCCCTTATCAGGGGGTACGCTCTGTAATGACAAGGAATAAATCATTTTAGCGGTACAGTACAGTTTCTTAAACAACACTTTTACCTCCTGTACTGTCCAGTACTAACCTCACACATCCATATTTCCATCCAATTCTGCGTCTCATCTTCTTTATGCTGGTCTCGGATACAGTGAGATTGTGATTTTCCTCTCGACCAGAAGAGTTGTCTCCCTACAATGTAAAGAAAAACAATCCGGTAAGTTACAGTGCAGTAGGCCACAAGCACAGCACATCATTTGGTGTAAAAATAGTATACAATGAGATATTGTTCTATAAATATGCAGCAATATAAAAAATATATGCTGTATACTGTTGTAATATAGATATACCGAAATTACAAAAATATTAGATACAGTAGATCTACAGTACACAATATATTATTCTATTAATATGCAGCAATATAAAAAATATATACTGTATACTGTTGTAATATAGATATACCGAAATCACAAAAATATTAGATACAGTAGATCTACAGTACACAATATATTGTTCTATTAATATGCAGCAATATAAAAAATATATATACGGTTGTAATATAAATCTACCGAAATAACTATAAAATTAGATACAGTAGATCTACTGTACAATATATAATATAATTTTTTTTTTTAGTTATATAAATACTCTTACGCGTTTGTTACCCTTGCTGCCCTTTTGCGTTCTCGGGTTTTTCCGTGTGCATGATAGCTCACGGTGGTTGCTGGCACAACGATGCCAGAAGTAGCTTACCAGCGTTGGATAGCAGCAATTCGGTGTCCGCTCGTGTACATCTCCTTAATTCGCATGCTGAGCTCCTTGGAAATCTTTTTAACAGGCATTGGTGCGAGTAGAAATAAATACAAACACAAGAATGTATATTTGATGTTTAGTCGATGTGTATTCAATGTGCAGTGAATCCACAAAATGGATGGTGTATTTATACGTTAATGACTCACATTAGTGTACGCCCACTTTCAACACCTGTACCTCGTTGCCATGTATAAAAGGTTACACACTTTGCATAGCCCACCACTCGATGATCTTTATCTGAACTTTCCCTTGTCCAGATACTGCATTATGCCATCTGCTTCCGTGGATCAACCCCGATTCTATGGACGCAGGAACCCACTCGCCTCTGCCGTGCCTGTCATGCAAAAAAAGCAAAAGGCGGCAGCCATTTCCACGCCAAGGCCAAAGCGACAGGCTAAGGCCAATAAAAAAAACCTTCTGCTGACCCCAAAGGCTAATGGTTTTAATAGACGTAAGCCTTATTATGTCAAGAAGAAATACGGTGATGTACACTCCACGCAAAACCAATGGCAGCCAACCCATCGAACCCGCAGACCACTTCCTCCCATACGCTTCGACGACTCTGCCGCCGCTGTCCCGGAAATCTTCAGCCCGTCTTCTCCACTACACGTCCTCGACGCTGCCGCCGCCCTCCCGAAAACCCACAGGCCATCTTTGCCAGTTCTATTCGACGACGCTGCCGCTGGTGCCTCTGAAATCCACGGGTCACTTTCTCCTTTGCGCTTAGACGACTCTGCCGCTTCTCGCCCGGAAATCCAGAGGTCACTTTCTCCATCCCTCTTCGACGACACTGCCGCTTCTCCTCTCCCGGATATCCACAGGTCACCTCCTCCACCCTTCTTCGATGACGCTGCCGCTTCTCTCCATGGAACCCCCATCTCATCCAACATAGCACCCATCCACCCAGATGTTCACAGCACGCCATGCACAAGAAGCAGCTCGTTAGACCGGATGCTGAATGGGATAAGTGTGGATATCCCCGGGAACTCTATTGTGCTGACAAAGATAGATCTGCTTCTGGAGACCATGCTAAATATGGAGCAACGGATGCTAAATATGGATCAACGGATGGATCGACGGATGGAGAAGATAGAGGCTGACATAGCGGGGATACATCATTTGCTCGGTGTTCATGCCCCTGTTTCCCCGACGCCGGACCAGGAGGGTGGCATGGATGTGATGAATGGGAGCATCGACCACCTTTCATCACCAAGCGCACCCCCTACCCAATAAGATTTTGTGTACATGTATGCCGTTGAGGAGGTGGATAACATGACAATCCCGTCAAGACCACGCCAGGAGACAACACGGCGACCAAGACAGGAGGAAAGCTTCCTCCCAGACAACCTATCCTCTCCCACCGCCACAAGCACACCCGCTCACAGAAGACCTACATTCGCTCGCATTGATACGGTGCCCGACATCACCCTGCGCGATATGCCACCGGCACTTAGGGAGAAGTATAGGGTGATGAGTGCTGGTGCACCCCACAAGTATGCCTTGTTACTTTTTAAGCACCATGTGTCCTACTTATTGTACTGCGACTGGGCCTTCAAAGTGAACTACGAAGTAAATCGCCTAAAAAAGCTGCTTCCTGACAATTTAAGAAAGACCATTCTGGATGAATTTCGGCGCTATTTTTCAATTACAGATCCTGTAATGAAAGGAGTTCGAGACTGCAATAATGGCGTTTTGCGCCATGCAAGGCATCGGCCATGGAAGGACAATCTGGTGGGGTACACATTTGAGTGAGTGTTCAACTGTTGAAAATGTTTTGTAAATGTTTTGTTCCAGTCCCCGAGGGCTGCAAACAGGCCCGGTTTTCAAAGGTTACCCTGAAAACCGGGCCTGTTTGCTGCCCTCGAGGACTGTAGTGGTGCAGGCCTGACTGACTGTTCTGCACACCATCCCACTGTAAATGTTTTGACCGGCTGTACTTAAATAAAGGAGATGTTTTGTTTTGTATATTTTATGAATAAAGATTTTTTTTTAATAATGAGTCAATGCAGTTATTGAGGAAACGCCAAGAAATGAAGCAATCCCAAGACACAAGAACAAACACTGAATCTAGAGAGTTTTGAAAAACAATCCACGTGATATATATGAATATATGTGACAGATGCACTCACCCATCTGCCGACTCCCCCTGGGCGAGTGCATTATACCCACTTGCGAGTCTTACCTGCGGTGGGGTGGTGCGGCGTCTCCCCCTGTAACTCCATGAAAATGGCCGCGCGGTTTCAAATGACGCGGCGTTGCCATGACAATGGGACGCTACGTCATGTTACGATGTTACACGCCGTCTCGTTGCCATGACAACTAGACACTGCGTTAAGTTGGGACGTCACACAGCGTCCTGTTATCATGGCAACGCGACATCATTTGACACCACGCAGCCATTTTCACGGTGCCAGGGGGGACGCAGGAGAATGCCAGGAGATGCCGCACCACCCCGCCGCAAGTAAGACTCGCCAGTGAGTGAGGGAGGTTATAGTCTGAATTTTTTTGGGGGGGTCAATACCTATTTTTGGGGGCGAGTACATTTTTTATAATTTGTCGAGCCGCGTGTGTGTGTGTGTGTGAGACGGGTGCTCGCCACAATCAGGGCAGAACCATGAGGCTGAGGTGGGGCTTTAGAATACACCAACCTGCAGCTGCAAGACGGCATCCAGTGTGCAGATCCGTAGTCGTGTGGCCTTGGTCAGGGTAGGAAAAGTAGGATAGTGTTGATACTCGCCGTGGTCTAGGTTGGAGATGTAGAATAGTCGATGTGCGTGGTCGAGATGTAGAGATGGTGGGAGTCCAGGTACAAGACGAGGTTGTGGATAAGAGTAGACGGGGTGTCCAGGTACAAGCCGAGGTCAAAGATACTAGGAGACAAGATGAGGTTAGCAGAATTGCACAAGGCAAAGCGTGACACGGCAAGTTGGGTGCTTGTGGTTAGCACTTTGTCACAGGTTAGGACTACTATGCTCTACCGATTTTGAATGGGATGATTGCCTCTTGATAGCAGAACCAATCCACGATGAGTTGTACAGCTGTGAATGCTAATGGCGTCACGGAGGCGGGACCTAAGACTGATCCTCACAGTATCCACCTTGCCATTTCAGAAGCGACCTCCGGGCGATTAAAAAATGGCTTGGAGGGATACCTCCAGTTGAATGTCCGGGCTTGCCTTGGAGCATGTAGTTTGGTCTCTGGAGATCCAGGAACGCTCTTCAGGGCCGAAACCCCAGTGGACCAGGTACTGGAGATTCCCTCTGGTCACCCTGGAATCCAGGATGGTTTGAACCTCAAATTCCTGTTGTCCTTCTACTAGGACAGGTTCAGGGGGGAACACTGAAGCAGGAGAGAAGTGTGAAATACTGATGGAATTCTCATGGATACTGGCAGACATAGTAAGTAATAATAATAACATGTTCTTGTATAGCACTGCTAGTTTTACGTAGAGTTTTACAGAGACATTTTGCAGACACAGGTCCCTTCCCCGTGGAGCTTACAATCTATGTTTTTGGTGCCTGAGGCACAGGGAGTTAAAGTGACTTGCCCAAGGTCACAAGAAGCCGACATCAGGAATTGAACCAGGCTCCCCTGCTTCAAACTCAGTGCCAGAGTCACTGTCTTTACTCTGACTTCTCCCTTGAGATTGATCTTCTCAATGATGGTACACGGACCAATGTATCTAGGTGCCAATTTTGCTGTGTGCATTTAGCCGGATATTTTTTGTGGACAGCCATACCTTTTCACCTGGATTGTATGCTGTTTTCACCCGGATTGTATGCTGGTGTTTCACGTTGATGCCGGTCTGCCTGTTTTTTCTGCATAGTCACCACTTTTCTGAGATTCTCACAAATTCTTTCCCATTACTCCTGCAGTTGTTGAATCCTACTATCCACTGCTGGAACCCCGGATCTGGGTCCTGTAGCAGGAATATAGAATGCGGTGAAGGCGCCACTGCGCATGACAGAACTCCACAAGGTCCCGGATGGTACAAAAAACTTTATTGGCACAGAATCACACTAGGGCTACACCACGATCTCCTCCTCTACGCGTTTCACCCTTAGGCCGAGTCCATACAAGGACAGGCCGTGCTGAGCCGTGCGGACGCTCAGCGCTGAGCCCCTGCATCCTCAATGAGGATGCCTTGAGAGGGGGCTCGCGCGAGCGTCCGCAGGCGTGCGGAGGCTTTGGAGTTTTCAGCCGAGCGCCAAGCTGTTTTTCAGCGCGCTGTCGGCTGAAAACCTCCAATGAGTGGGGCTGCGTCAACGTCACGGTGCCGTGACGTCGACGTCAGTGCGTCGCGGGCGATTGGCCCAGCAACGTCACTGCCCCGCCTCCCTCAGTCTCCCCCCACCTCTGATCACGGACGCTGGCTCGCCTGTATGTGCGTGGAATCGCACAGCTTCTGCAGGCGAGCCTCAGCGTCCGCGCGGTTCAGCCCGGCTCCCCCCCTCTATGGCCCGGGCCTTAGGAATAGGGCTTCGTCTTGGAGTGGGGAGATGTGGTGCTGCCTAAACATTTATAGTAAAAAAGCCCGCGAAAACGGGTAACAATAATTATTAACCCCTTCATTAAAAAATGCATAAAGCACAATGCTTTGAATGAGCATGGTAATGTCATTCAAAAAAATAGCCTGTATATATATAAAATAAATATATATTAACCACAAATAACTCAAAGTGATATTAAGAAAAGGCTAGTCTTTTAACATGAAGATACTTTAAAAAGTACCCCCCCCCCACTTTCTCTTTCCCCCCTCCCCACCCCCATCCACCCCCCCCCCTTTTTCAACAATCTCCTATACCTTTAAGATGATCCTAATAGCAGTTTAATTTGACTATATGCCATTTGAATGTTTGGGTTACATACATTGAGCTATGCATTACCCACACTTAGTGA
>WSYH01010128.1:0-23964 GCA_036426205.1 Ascaphus truei | reverse complement strand
GCTCGCGCATGCGCCTGTCAGCACGTCCTGAACAGCAATACCGGTACCCTAGATATGCCGAAGCTGTGCGCAAGCGAGGAGACTATAGAGCCTGTTACACATGCGTTATTTACATCAGTTATGCACGTATATGACGATTGCCGTACAGTACATGCATCGATAAGTGGGAAAAAGGTAGTGCTTCACTTTAAGTACATTTTCGCTTTACATTCATGCTCCGGTCCCATTGCGTACGTTAATGAGGGGTATGCCTGTAAAGCTTATCGGGACAAAATAAAAAAAATGTTCTTATGATTTTGACTAAATACGTTTTCTTCTGTCCATTCTGTTTTTGCTTTCTCCAGGTGGGGTGTTGCAAAATAATAATACACACCTCACTAAATAACCAACAAATTGTCTAGCTACAAGATGTTATCTCATATACAAAGCTTTCTGGAGCCTCTGTGTGTGAGCGGTTACTGCTGGACAATGCATTGTGTGCTATGGAGATCTGGTGACTGGGCTTCTCACCTCCAATCTGGGAATCTCACTCCTTTTGTTCATGTAATCTGAATCGTCTCCGACTCGCCCGTCTGAGCGGTCAGGGGGATGGGATAGCACAGAGCAGGGACGGCCATCTCCTGTCCTCAAGAGCCACCAACAGATATCCCTGCTTCAGCACAGATGGCTCAATCAGAGGCTCCCTGCTTCAGCACAGGTGGCTCAGTCGAAGACATAGGTTAGTTGTATGTGTTAACTTCAAATGGTAGTTATGTGATATACTTGCAGCTTCATGCCATTGAGGGGGGGCCCTCTCCTTTATACGTCGCCTGCCCTCCAGGTGGGGAATTGTAAGAACTGAAGGCTGTAATTTCAGCATAAACTGTGATTTGATATTGCAAACTGTCTGACCTAGATACTGTGTGTGTATATATATGTATGTGTACAGTATATGACTGAATATATATCTATATAGGCCTGTGTCTTACAAGCCTTCGCATGAACATTTGTGTGAACAGATGGCAAGATACCATGTGAAACTCAACACAGTGATGGTAATTTACACTTCAATAGACATCTTTCTCAGTTATGCGAAAACCTCCACTATGCGTCAAAGAAATGGTAAACAACAGTTGTATGTACAATGGGGGATGACAACTCCAGGCAGCAAATGGCCTACAGAAAGCAGATAGCAGATAGCCAGTGTTTCTGTTTAGCTGGGAAAGAGATTCATTAGGATCCTCCTAACCAATAGGAATTGGACACATGGTTCTGTGCAGGGAGGAAGTCACCAAAACTGGTATTAAAGCCCAGAGGTTTTTTGGTGGAGACAAAAAGAAGAGGTTCCAGAGGGAAGATCTGAATGGTGAAATAAGGGAAACTCCTCAAGAACACAGGATTTGCACAGGAGGAGGGTAATATATCTCTGTATGAAACAGGTCATCTCCAGCATAACTACAGTATATTACATAGTAGATGAGGTTGAAAAAATACATATGGTCAACCTATGCTAAATTTAGACGACAGATACTCTATCCTATATCCGTACTTACAGTATATTGATCCAGAAGAAGGCAAACAAAAAAAACCCAGTGACATATTTTCTAATGATATCTCATAAGGGGAAAATGAATTCCTTGGGACTCCAAATACTGGCAATCAGATTACTCCCTGGATCAACATCCTTCCCATGTTTACTTATTTGGTATATCCCTGTATACCTTTCCTTTTAAAAAAAGTTGACCAACCTTTTTTTGAACAAATCTATTGTATCTGCCATCCCAGTCTCCATGGGTAATGAATCCCACATTGTAACTGCCCTTACTGTAAAGAACCCTTTCCTTTGTTTTGTGAAATCTCCTTTCCACCAACCTTAAGGGATGGGCCCGAGTCCTTTGTGCTGTCCTTGGAAAGAATAGTTCTTTGGAAAGCTCCTTGTACTGTCCCTGAATATATTTGTATATAGTTATCATATCCCCTCTTAGACGCCTCTTTTCTAATGTAAATAAATCTAATTTAGCTAGCCTCTCCTCATAAAACAGATGATATACCCCCTTCCTACCCGCTCCTCCCTCCTTTCCCTCTGGTTAGTTATTTATAATTGTATCATCTACCCCCTATATTAATTTGGTGGCTCTTCTCTGCACTTTGTCTAGTTCCATAATGTATTTTTTATGGAGTGGTGCCCAAAACTGTACTCCATATTCAAGGTGGTCTTACTAAGGGTTGGTGCCTGCTGGCTACTGCAGCGGCCGCCATACGGCGACAAGAGCCGCCCCTCAATGGGGCCGGGCCCGCTGCGAGGGGCGGCCGCCGAGCCGTGCGTTTTTCCTGCAGACAGGAAAATTGTGATTAGTAGTAGCGACGGAGCGCTAGTCCACGCCCCCGGCGGTTCAGTGAGGGAGAACCTGCCGGGTGACGTCATGGCCGCGCCCCCGTCACACGCCCCCGGTCTTTCCCCCTGCAGCTCACTGCAGACCGGGGAACTCAGCTGCACGCGCGGCCAGCCTGGCAGACGTGCGTGCAGTGCCGACACCGGGGTCGTAGCCTGATGCTTTATTCAGTGACATAATTATGTTTACTTCCCTTCCATCCATTCCCCGTTTAATCCAAGATAAGATCTTGTTTGCTTTTGCAGCTACTGCATGACTTTGGGCACTATTGCTGGGGTATGTGCGTCAGTGGTCCAGGTGCTCAAGTACTAGGTCCAAAATATTATGATAATCGTTGTATGATGATCAGGAGACATTGGGCATATAAATCCGCGGAATAATGATGTCAGAAATTAAAATCAGTGGTTGATCTAATGAGATTCTCTTTGGTGAAGAACAAATATTCCCTGAAGGTGGTGAGTGGTACATAAAACTATACCCTTCCCCTCCTCAATGGGATAGTCCTCAAGATAAAAATCATGAAAGTACTCACTGTATCCTCCCCAGTAATGTCTCCTCGAAGGTGCAGCCAGGTGTAAAGTCCAGAGATATCCAAATTGCTAAGCCTGCTGTCTACCAGCACTCCTAAATTCTTCTCCATCAAGGATTTACCTAATTTATCCCCATTTAATTTGTAAGTCGCCTGTTTATTCTCGTTTCCCAAATGCATAACCTTACATTTATCTGTATTAAACCTCATCTGCATTTAGCTGCCCACGTTTCCAGTCTCTCCAAGTCCTTCTGGAGAGAAATTACATCCTGCTCTGATTCTACTACCTTACACAATTTAGCATCATCAGCAAAGATGGAGACTTTGCTCTCTATACAGTTAAAAAGCAGGGGTCCCAGTACCGATCCTTTAGGTACTCTATTTACAACTTTAGCCCAACCTGAAAAAGTTCCATTTATGACAACCGTCTGTCTATACTTCAACCAGTTTTCAATCCAGGTGCAAATATTTTTACCGAGTACAAGTTGCTTTATTTTGTACACTAACTTCTTGTGTGGAACCGTATCAAAAGCCTTTGCAAAATCTAAGTAAACCACATCAACTGTATTACCCTGGTCTAAATTCCTACTTACCTCCTCAAATAAATAAATAAGGTTAGTTTGGCATGATCTATCCTTCATAAATCCATGCTGACTATTACTAATAATTTTGTCACCCATTAGGTATTTCTGAATATTATCCTGTACTATACCGTCAAGTAGCTTCCTCACTATTGATGTCAGGCGTACAGGTCTGTAATTCTCTGGTTGTGACCTAGCTCCCTTTTTAAATATAGGCACCGCGTCTGCTTTACGCCAATCTTGTGCTACTGAGCCTGTGGATATGGAGTCCTTGAATATTGAATGTAATGGTTTGGCTATTACTGAACTTAACTCCTTGAGAACTCTTGGATGTATAACATCGGGGCCAGGTGCCTTATTTACTTTAATTTTATCAAGCCGCCTATGAACCTTTTTCTTAGATAACCAATTGTTCATTAATACAGTTGTGGCTTCCTCCTGCGGCACTACTATTGAAATTGATTCCTCCCTGGTAATTACAGAGGCAAAGAATTTGTTTAATACCTCCTGCTTTTTCCCTTATCTCCAATAATTTGTCTGTACATCTCACACTGAAAGGCTGCTATATTTTATTTTCTAATCTTTTTGTTATTAAGGTACTTAAATAACTTTTTAGGGTTGATCTTACTTTCTATTGCAATCCTTTTTTTTCGTTTTCAATTTTTGCTAATTTAATTGCCCTTTTGCAGCTTTTTGTTACATTTCTTATAATTCTGATATGCCTCTGTCCCTTCTGATTTTAAGACTATAAACGCCTGCCTCTTCTTGTCCATTTCCTCCCCTACCTGTTTATTTAGCCACATTGGTTTTGACTTATTTCTTTTATACTTATTACCCAAAGGTATACACTGATAAGTGTGCTTTTCTAACAATGTTTTAAAGACTGCCCATTTATCTTCTACATTTTTCTCCGCAACATCATCCCATTGTATTACTTGGAGATTAGTCCTCAGTTTATTGAAATCTGCTTTTCTAAAATGTAAAGTCTTTGTTTAACCCAAGTAATATAGTTTTTGATAATTTATTTCAAATGAGACCATATTATGATCACTGTTACCCAAATGTTCCAGGACTTTAATATTTGCTATTACTTCTACATTGTTTGACATTACCAAATCCAGTATTGCCCCTCTCCTGGTTGGTACTTCAATAATTTGTGTCATGTAATTGTCTTTAAGCACCCCCAAAAAACGGTTTCCTTTTGTTGTAACGCTAATCTCATTGCCCCAGTCTATGTCTGGATAATTAAAATCCCCCATTATGCAAACATGACCCAGTTTTGATGCCTTCTCCATTTGCAAAAGTATTTTAGCTTCCTCAATCTCACAGATATTTGGTGGTTTATAGCATATCCTTACAAACATTTTCTTTATACTTTAACCTCCACTGCTAATTTCTATCGACAAAGTCTCTACATTTTCATAATTCCCTTCATAAACATCATCCCTTATAATAGGTTTCAGATCCGGTTTAACATATAAAACATACTCCACTTCCTCTTCTATTTGCTCAATCCCTCCGAAAAAGGGAATAACCCTCTGAACTGCCCAGTCATGAGTTTCATCCCATCATGTTTCAGTAATGCCTATGATATCATACAGCAGTATATTGTAGCTATTAGTTCAAGCTCCCCCATTTTATCTGTGAGGCTCTTGCATTAGGCTAAGGTCCCGTTGCACGCGTCCGCACGGCTGGCTTGCTTGCCGGCGGCGCGTGCAACTCACTGTACCGCGATCTGCGGTCTACAGGCTACTTTTCTCTGAGCGGGGGGGGGGGGGGGGGGGAGGGGGGGGGGGGGGGGCGCGGCCATGACGTGAGGGTCCGGAGCGGGAGGTGGGCGGGAGTGGGAGGATTGACAGGGAGGGGGGGGCGTGGCTTGAGCGGAGGGACCCGCTACTCTTCCCCCCCCTCCCTCCACGGGCTAACACGGGCTGCAGGTAAGTAAAAAAAACACACACACGCAGGCACTCATACATACATACATACACACACACACACACACACACACACACACACACAGGCAGGCACTCACGCACTCATACACACACACACACACACACAGACAGAGACAGGCACGCACGCACTCATACACACACACACAGACAGAGACAGGCACACACACAGACAGGCACACACATACACACACACAGGCAGGCACGCACGCACTCAGACACACACACAGAGAGGCACTCACGCTGCTTTCACTCCACACTCCTCCCCGCTCCCCGAAGCCTCTCCTCCTCCCGCAGCCTCCCCTCCCCATTGGCTCACAGCCACACCACGTGACGCGTCAACGCTAGGAAACACCATTCTGTGGTGTCTGTGGCAGCGCAGCGCCCCCCCCCCCCTTGCACAGGGCCCGGCCCCATTGTGGGGCGTCTCTTGTCCCTGCAGCGTCCGCTACAGTGGGCGCGGCAGTAGCCAGCAGGGACCTGGCCGAAGTAGCGGACCCAGTGTTGACTGCTGCATGCATGCCTGGCGTCCTAGCAGCATGTGCACAGCTAAAAGCCGCGTTCTGCAGGGAGCAATGGGAGGCGCAGGGGGTGGGGGTGACGGCCACTGGGGACCCGGCCTTAGTAAGCATACATTCAAGTTTTGTTTTCCAGTTTGTGCTACTGTTCTCTTATCTGGTCCTGCCTTTCTACTCTAACTGGATTTAGTCTTTAGAAGTACACCAGTATTATCTGTCATTTATTATGGGTGTCTTCCTGCTTGCCAAACTACCACTTCCCTACACTCTACCTCCATGACCCCTTGCTATTTCCCCATTCCTATCTATCCTTTCAGTTCATTATCTGTTTCTTGCTGTGTGTGTGTGTGTGTGTGTGTGTGTGTGTATATATATATATATATATATATACTGATAGTGTGAGCTAGTGACAGCTATCACACCAGACCCACCTACACCCTGGACTCTAATAAGACTCTGAGACGCTGCCACGCGCTGACGATCTATCCCCCAAGGTCCTGCTACTTTTTTTCTCCTATCCGGAACCCCTGTATGATTCGGTTTGTTTCCGGACGACATCAGGAGAAGCTGCGCGTTTTTCTGAAGCTCCTACTGGACGGTAGCTCAGAGGTGCCAAGACCACACGTGGGAGAGAGGCGTGCGAGCAGATCAGTGGAGTCCAGCGTCTGGTGAATGAGTATAACTCATTACATGCTTGATCTACCATTTTTGTTTGTGAGTTTAAATTTGTTGGATTTTTACTGGGAAAATTAAATTGTATTTTTTTCATATTACACTAGGATCGGGCGCTTTCTTTTTTCTCGTTTTTCATATACAGTATATATATATATATATATATATATATATATATATAATTATAGATTTATAATATATATTTGTTTAGATCAACACAAATTTCCATCGTCACGTGTATTTGCGTTTCTATGTCCCACTTCCCCAAAAAGAACATGAAATTGAGAGTTATATTTCTTGCGAGAGAGAGAGAGCCAGAGCAGAGAGATGAGGAGAGAGAGAGAGAGCAGAGAGAGGAGGAGGAGAAAGGGCAGAGAGTGAGACAGAGAGAAAGAAAGGGTGGGAATGAAAGAGGGGACGTGAGGCAGAGAGGAGAAAAATAGAGAGACGGGAGAATTGTCTGCTGTATATGACGGTTAATGAATCGTTAGGGATGAGATTACATTCCTCCCTCAGCCCCTATGATGTATATATCAGGGAGATGAGGAATTTACTGATATCGCACATCACAGTGATAGGGAGGCAGTGAGAGATAGATGAGGCCAGGCAGGGATAGAGAGGAGACATACCTGGGAGAGGGTTCCCTCTCTTTGTAGTAGGAGCTGTGGCTCCCAGGGGCCCATCCCTCTCTTTGAAGAGCCTCCAGGAGCCGGTCGTAATCTCTGCGAGAGCGTTCTCTGCTCAGCACTCTATATGCCTCACTTAGACGTACAAATTGAGAGTGCAGGAGGGGGTTAGACAGGTCGCTGTCGGGGTGGAACTGGAAGGAGAGAGGGACGTGGGGAAAAAGTGAGTAAGGCTATAAGTAGAAACATCAGGTGGAAAGCAGCAGTATGGGATGAAACAGCAGAAATGTCTTTATTAGTGCAACAAAGAAAGAAAGGGAACAACATACATATATAATGGCAACAGACCGCAGGACAAAGTGACATGAGCACACAATCAGCTCAGGTTAACACCAGTCCAAAGTAATACCTTCATCCTTTCGTTATATCAAGTAAAGAGGCATCGGAGAATTGAGGAACTTTTCCAGGGTTTCCCGCATTTAAGATTCAGTTTCCCGTTCTCACGCTATAGCTACGGCTTGTACTTTATTTTCTAAATAAAATATACTAACGTAACATCAAAAACAATGGCAAAATAAGGTTCAAATATACATGAGCAAATCCTCGTATATTATATACGCCAGCCTAGAGTCAACAGATATCCTGGCAGAATAAACAAAGGCAAAGCATGCCAATTATTATTAGCAAAGTCATTAATAACTAACAACTGTCACACCTCTTATGGATAAAAAAAAACTACAAAAAATACAGGATATATTTATCCAGACCTTCAAACGGCCTTTTCAGAAGATCAGAAGACGGTTTGGAAGAAACAGAATGAAGATGAAACGGAAAAGCATAACATGTGTGTCTGATTAGAATGGAGAGGACATGGCAGGGAAGAAATAGTTATTACCACTCATGTCTCAATCTGGCCCTCTGCAAATTCCTGTGTGTATTCGAATGGCTTAAGGCAGGGGAGCGCAATCTTTTTACCCTGCGCCCCCCTGCCGGCTGTCCCCCTGCTTACCTTGACTCAGACATCATGATGTCACGTTGCCGTGGCAACACGACGGCACATGACCCAGCTGCGTCATTTGACGCCGCGTTGCCATGGCGACGCGTCACCAGGAGCTGCCTGAATCAAGGAACGGAGAAGTCCCCGGCATCAAATGAAATGCCTTCGGGAAGCGCGCTGGGCCTCTGTGAACCTCGCGCCCCACGCAGCGGATCTCGAGCCCCCCCTGGAGGGCACGCCCCCCCCTAGAGGGCACGCCCCCCACTTTGCGTACCGCTGGCTTAAGGATAAATTCTCTTGTTTCTAAAAGGTAGTTTCACAATAAATGGTTTCCATTTGCGAAGAAATGTACTGCTCCTTACTTACAGAGTTACGTAGTAGAGGAGGTTGAAAAAAGACATACGTCAATCAAGCTCAACCTATGCTAAATTTAGACGACAGATTCTTTATCCTATATCTGTACTTACAGTATTTTGATCCAGAGGAAGGCAAACAAAAACCCCAGTGACATATTATCCAATGATGTCTCATAAGGGGAAACAAATTCCTTCCTGACTCCAAATACTGGCAATCAGATTACTCCCTGGATCAACATCTTTCCCATGTTTACTTATGTATGTATATCTTTATTTATATAGCGCCATTTATGTACATAGCGCTTCACAGCCGTAATACATGTGATAATCATATAACTAACAAATAACACATAATGGGAAGTGCTTTCAGACATAAAAATAACATTTAGGATAAGGAGTCCCTGTCCCGAAGAGCTTACAATCTGATTGGTAAGTAGGAGGAACATAAAGATACAGGATATACTTATTTGGTATATCCCTGTATACCTTTCCTTTCTAAAAAGATGCCCAACCTTTTTTGAAGATATCTATTGTATCTGCCATCACAGTCTCCATGGGTAATGAATTCCACATTTTAACTGCCCTTACTGTACTGTAAAGAACCCTTTCCTTTGTTGCTGGTGAAATTGCCTTTCCTCCAACCTTAAGGGATGACCCCGATTCTTTTGTATTGCCCGTGGGAAGAATAGTTCATTTGAAAAGCTCCTTGTATTGTCCCAGAATATATTTGTATTTACAGTAGTTATCATATCCCCTCTTAGACGCCTCTTTTCTAGTGTAAACAAACTAATATCGCTAGCCTCACCTCAAAAGTAAGATTGTCCATCCCCTTTTTTAATTTGGTGGCTCTTCTCTGCACTCTCGTTCCATAATGTCCTTTTCTAAGGAGTGGTGCCCAAAATTGTACTCCATATTCAAGGTGTGGTCTTACTAATGCTTTGTAAAGAGGCATAATTATGTTTACTTCCATCCATTGGCCGTTTAATGCAAGATAAGATCTTGTTTGCCTTTGCAGCTACTGCATGACTTTGGGCACTATTACTAAGCCTGCTGTCTACAAGCACTCCTAAATCCTTCTCCATCAAGGATTCCCCCAATTTATCCCCATTTAATTTGTAAGTCGCCTGTTTATTCTTGCTTCTAAAAATGCATAACCTTACATTTATCTGTATTAAACCTCATCTGCCATTTACCTGCCCACGTTTCCAGTCTCTCCAAGTCCTTCTGGAGAGAAATTACATCCTGCTCTGATTCTACTACCTTACATAACTCTGTAAAATATTTTTCTCTCAATGCCAACATCAAGTCATTAATAAACATGTTAAAAAAAAGCAGGGTTCCCACCCCCCACCCTGAATATAACTGAAAAAACATACAAATTGTTTGAAAAGAAAGAAAAAGAAGGAATAGGTGAGCTTGGAAACCAGGAAGGGTAACTAACCTCCACATTGCTTTACCAACTGAAATGTGTGTTTGTAAACTCCATCAAACTGATATGAAACGGCACTTTGTTTTTTACTAGCCCCCTCCCATGTAATTGACTTTTTTTTGCCATGAGTAGAGTTGCTGAATTTTGTGAATATACAATAAATGTATCTTAAAATAACTCCTATAACTTTGAGGGCCCACACAAAAAATTGGTGCTGAAGATGTCTCCTGCTAGAAGGTTGCATACGACTCCTGGAATAAATATCTTTTTCGTTTGCAAAACGTTTGCTCTTGGTTGTTTACATTTTAGACAATTGCCATTTGATTTTGGGTCAATTTTGCTATCGATCAATGGAGAAATGAAGGCCCTGTGAAGGAACTTGAAATGTCATTCTCTCAAATCTGTTGAGTGTGTACATTTCTTCACCGTGTCATAGCCCATGAACATAGCCTCGTAACCTACGACCTCCAGGAAATCCTTACTCCATCTAACAGTGTTTTTAAGGCGGCAATTTCTCTTTGTTCTTAAAGTAACATTGTTGCTATGGCCGTGGAGAACTTGTTCTCAACCGTGTCCATTGTAGAAACAAAGAAACGCTTGTTTGGCAGAGAGATTTATATGCTTCAAGCATACCTCCTGCCGGGAAATCTGGGTTGCCTCTAAAAGGCAGACACAATGAGTAATTGGGGCAAATTTTAAGTCTTTTCCTAAGCATCTTCCAGGCCCGGAGAGTCATAGAACAATATATTACTTTTTTACATACTCCTGTAAAGTTGCTAGGGAGACTTAGGGCAGATAAACCAATGATATAAGGTGTGCCATGGCAGATTCAAGACCACTATATGGTATACTGATATGTTATAGAACCAGACCCTTACATACTGCATCGGGTTGAAGTGTTCTACGTTTGGGAAGTTGGTCCCTCCCCTGTCTTTGTCAGCCCACAGTCTGTCAATCTTTGTTCTATACTTCTTCCTCCACCAGACAAAGTCTAAAAAAAATCTTGTTAATAAAAGGAGATGTCCCTGTGCTTTATTAGTAGAGGAAGCATCTGTAGCAGGTGTATGAGATTGGGGAAGGAGTTCATTCTTAATAGAGCAATCCCTGCAAATAAGGATAATGGAAGCATGTTCCAATATTCTTGGTCTTTTTGAATCTTGAGTATGATGGGTTTGAAATGTAGCGCATATAATTTGAGAGGTTATGAGGAATAACAATGCCAAGAAACTTAATGGAGTCCTTTGCTACCCTAAAAGGTATTTTCCCTGGTTCCAGTTCTACATCCTCTCATCTTAACCAGAAAATCTCGAACTTCTGAAAATTAATTTTATAGCCTGAAAAAGGAGTGAATTTGTGAGATTAAGTTAAGAATCCCCGGAACTGTTTTATACGGGTCTGTGATGAACAATATCAAATCGTCCTAGTACAGTGCCGCCTTAACTGTTTGAGAACCTATTTGAATGCACATGACAATTTCCCTTACGGCAATAGCGAGGGTTCCAATGTAATATCGAACGAGAACAGAGAAAGAGGGCAGCCTTGCCTGGTGCCTTTCTGCAGACTAAACCAATCTGACATCCTTGTACTGGTAACAATTCCGGCAAGCGGGTCACTCTATAAAGTTTTGATTGGCGATAGAAACCTTCCCTTGGTCCCAAATCATGGTATTAAATAGATGTGTCCAAGCTATCATATCGAAGGCTTTTTCAGCATCTAAAATTTACCAAGCAAGCCGGGGGGTTTTGTCCTCTTAGGTTATCTAAACCACCACAGGGAGGTTGTAGCCGAGGGAGAGGGTGTAGCAGAGCAAGAGGGTAGCACAGAAAGAGGGTAGCAGAGGGCGAGACTAGCACATAAAGGGTATAGCAGAGGTAGGAGAGAGGGGAGAACAAGGAGGGTGTAGCAGAGGTAGAGGGGAGCACAATGTCACCTTCTTGAACTGTGTGAAGAAGGCGTTCTTAATTTCTTCTCCCGTCGCCTTACGCCCGACGCCCAGGAGCTGGTAGTGATCCAGGGAGTCTGAGCTGGAATATTAGAGGTACACACACATGTATAGAGATAGACACTACACACATCTCTTGCTCTCTCTATAGTGTATAGGTTATATATATATATATGTTATACATTTATATAAGATATATCATATATATAAATATAGATATATATATTCTATAAGATGTGTGTGTGTATGTAAGTATGCAGGCATAATTAATCATTAGTTCCTGCCCCATAGAGCTAATCTCATCTACTTGAAAGACAGAGGCATTACCACTACTCCTTCAGAACATGTAGTAATAATAATAATACATATATATCTATATATATCTAATCAAAAAATAAATAGATGATAGCGTTCTGGAGCTAACGAAATGCTTTTATTTGTGTGAGCTTTCGAGATACACTGATCTCTTCTTCCGGCGATGTAAATACATGTACAATGTAAATGTTAGCTCTAATGGTGCTGGAAGGTGAGTAATATATGAAAGAACACAGAAAAAAGAATCTCCAAAATAAGCACTCGGGGTATACCAAAAAATACATAGTGCTTATTTTAGAGGTTCAGGATAGCCCAGCTTCAGCACAGGTAGCTCAAAGACCAAGCCTTTGATTGAGCCACCTGTGCTGAAGCAGGGATATCCTGAAAACCTGACCTCCTGGGGTGGGGGGGGGGGGGGGGGGGGGGGGGGGGGGGGTGGGGGGGGGGGGGGGGGGGGGTTTGCTTGAACAGTTGGCAAATGAAAAGTTGAAGCGTACTGTATTTCTGAAAACATGCACACATCCTGTCTGTGAATTAGTGTTTGTGTGTGCATGTGCGTGTTAAAAACATATTGCGCCTCTTGGTTCATAGCAGATGGATCATAACAAAAAGAGCAACATCACCTAGTAATTGCTGCTGAAGTAATAGTCCCCAGACTGTCTGTGCTAAGCAAAGGCTGTAGATAACAGTGAGAAAGATCTGCTTTGTGTAACACAGATATACACATTCTAAGCCAATTCCTAATCAAACACCAGCAGGCAGCATCTCATTAGAATACCCACAAATCCTAGTGAATACAGCACATTCCCCGCCTGATATCTATAAGATAAGACTATTTTCTATGCTGTGTTAATTAACGATGTAACATAACAAAATCTCAGTACAAACAAGGGTCAACATTGACTATATTCATTATTCTCCCTCATCGTGAGCCGTGACTGTCGTCTCTGTGTTGGGTCTGATGAAGGTTTTCCCCATCCCTCATCTAGCCCCTTTGACGGCAACCCTATGGACCTTCCCATCTCCGGTTGGAATGGTTTTGATGATAAGTCCCATTTGCTCACTCGTTCCACTAGTCTTGCTTCTCTTTGCGTAAGACAAGATGGCCCACTTGAATCTCTGATCTGTCAGACTGCTGTCTGTTGCGACTCTGAAGCATTGTGAGATACTCGCACACCTCCAGCAGTCCCAGAACATTCTGCCTAACATCAGCTCCACTATTTCTACTGCCAACAGAGCTCAAGTCTTGGGATAGCGTGTTTGGTGAGGATGATGACTTAGCCATTCCTGGGATGAACCCTACGTGATGTCTTCCCTTAGGGTCCGTGACCTGTAAATTTACCAGTGCTGCTATGGCTTTCATTGAAGTCTGAGCAGATACAGACTTCTCTCCATTGACCTGCAGTGAGAAACACAGAGGTGTAAGCGTGTAGATACTCTTCATATTTCCCACTCTTGCAGTTTTTCAATGGATAGAAGGGTATCCCAATCTTGTCTGTAAATTAAGATCTCCATCGTACGGTGACCGGAGCTGCAAACACGAGAGGGTCGGAGGCTATTCACTGTAGACCCAACATCGCATCAGGTGTATGTTTTTTCGTCAATTGACACCTGCAACGTGAATGTGGCCTTATTGAGGTCCCAGTTTAACCTGAGGTGACATTGAATCGGTGTCATATCAGTGCCCCACTCTTAAGGATGAGTCCCCGGTGGCCACGGCTGCGCATGCGCGTCACACCAAGTACCGGTCTCTATGGGGCCGGCCCCAGTTGGCGTGTGTGCGATCGCGCACAAACCACGATGGCGCGGCCGCTGGAAGGGAAGACAAGAATTTTGTCTTCTCGTGAGACGATGCGGTCACATGTTGGCTGGCAACCAATGGTAGTGCAGATAATGTAGACCAATGGGAGTGCAGAGTAGACCAATGGGAGTGAAGTATTGTCCGTCATGGCCGCGCCCCCCATCGCTACCCCTAGGCCGCAGCTTTTACTGGTGTACAAGCCACCAGGCACGCCATCGTGGCCACCGGGGACTCAGCCCAAGTCCTTCAGATCCTTTGCATGGTCATCTGAAACAAATTCCTTCATTAACATGGCACTATTGGTAGCTATTTTGTGGAGCCTCAGATTAGGGGCGGCTCACATTTCTTGTGTTCTTTTAAGCACGTTGATTGTCTCTTCATGCCTCTGTATGCATGGATTTAAGATAAAGCAATAGTCAGCACTCCAGAGGTGCTGAATTGTTGAATGCAGATCCTGCATGAAGACCTCTGGAGTGCTGCTCACTATTGCTTTACCTATCTGAACACCGCTGCTGAAGTCTTTAGCACCCGGGCAGATTGTTGTAAAAGTAATGTGACTGCTCCTTCAAACCAACCATTGAAACTGCATTGATTTAAGTCCATTGATTACATAGAAGTCTTTTTCTACGAACTGCTTGGCATCGGTACTCCTTGTCTTCCTCCGCTGTAGTTCTGAGTCTATAGGTGGCCACGGGGACATAGACTAATACTGAAGATGTGCACTCGCATTCTGTACTCAACAATCTCATCACCAGTCATTGTTATGGTACCAGAGGAACCTTAAGTAAATTCTGCTGTACTCTTGAACAGCAAAACAGTGGAACTAATGTTGGCTTTCATGGTGACAGGTTCCTTTCTGAAATAGATTAGCACTCCTAGAAGGTTGTTATTCCTGGTCCAGTTAGACACCCTCAAATTGAACACTTGACAAATACAACTCAGATTTGACCTGTTTTCTGGGGGTTGCACACGCTAAAAGTCAGAAGATATCAGGATTAGTCACCCGCTTCAGGGGTGGACCTGACTCTACATGGCCCCAAAATAACACTTTGTTTGTGGCTGCTTCTCCAGGGTGCGAAGCATCAAAGCAAATCGGGTAAGGGCCTGCTTAGGCCCGTAATATAGTGGGCGTGCTTGCTGCACCGTGCGCGCGCGCCACTTATAGTTGGCTGTGGTTAGCCAGCCATTGTATGCTATGGCGCGCATTGCAGTGAGCGTGGAGCCGGCCGACAGGAGGGAAGATTCAGAAAATGATGTATTTGCGCCGCTACCGCCGCTGTAATGTATGTGTATGTATGTGTGTGTATATATTTATCAACGTTGCACAATAAAAATAATTTTTATTCATACTGTACGTCTTTTTTTTTATTTAAAAAATATTATTTAATAAATTTTTAACTCACACAATCTATACACAAACATATACATATACACACACACACACACACACACACACACAGTTACCCAGTAACACACGCACACAAACACACAGTACTTTCCAAGGCTGTCGCTCAGCAGCACGGACCCGTACACACAAAAAGTGTGCGGCACGTGCACGCGCGTTCGCACAGGCGGGCGCGCCCACTATATTACAGGCCTTATTCTTGTTAGGAAGTCATCGTCTTGGTGTACGAAATGGAGCTGAAGCCAACCAGGTATTTGATTTCATAACATGTTCCATCTGGTGTAGGAATCTGGTTTCTATTGTCGGTCATCTGGTTACATTCTAGAAGCGTAGGGAGGGAAAGCTTAGTTCTGTCGTCTACAGGCTCTATTATATAAACCATTTGCTTTTCTCCCTGTTTCTATCCGTCATGGAAAAGTGTTCCCTTGTATGCCAAAAGAATAGAAGAACTCTGACCTGGCCAATGATCTGTTACTGATCGCCCAGAATAACGTACATCCCTGCTGCTGTCTCAGGCTGTCTCTTGGGTTGTACTTGTATATATTAGCTATTTCCACAAACTTCAGTACATTTGGATGTGATAATAGTGACAGTCACGCTTCCTCCTCCTCCCCACCGTGCCGCCAGACTTGGATAGAAGCAGGGCTGGTTTTGCTAATGGCGCGCCCTTAGGCATCCACCTTTTTTGCAACCACCCTCCTCCTCCAGCGTCAAAAGATGCCGCAACGCATTGTCATGGTAACGGAACGCTCTGATGTCACAGCTATGCGTCGCCATGTGACGTGGTGGCGTCATTTGATGGAGGAGGGTGGCGACGGAGCACCGGCTTTCCGGAATCTGCAAAATGGAAGCGGCGGGGCACCAAGATGCCAACCCCCTCACCCCCCTGATTTTGCCGCCCTAGTCCTGGGCCTAGTGAGCCTAGTGGAAAATGCGAGCCTTAGGAAGGTTGTATTTAGATGTAACATGGGTATAAAGAGGTCACACGTTTGTCACTGTCACACTCTATATCAGTTGTATAGCTGTTTTGCAGTCTGTAAAGAGGTGGCTTGTAGACATGCATCATCGGAGGCAAACTCTGTAATCCTTCTGCAGCTTGTTACATTCTTCTAGAGGTTTCTCTCTGAAGCAGTAACATTTCTTCACGGGGGAATTGATTTATTTAGAACTTCTTTCTAACACGCTACTCACCAAGAAAACTCAGTGCTACAGCGCGTGTAGGAACTTGGGGAGAACGCCCATCCCAACATGCAACCGGGAAATACCGAAAACATGGAAGGGAATGACGAAAACCGACAAAGGGTGGGAAACACGAACGGGAGCAGTAAAGATGGCTGCCAGGGTATTACGGTCTGTTTGCCAGGCTTTGTTTAAAAAGGATGATTTTTCTGAATGGAAGTAAAGCTGATTTCTTAAAGCAGCAGGGAGCTTATTCCAGTCTTGGGGCGATTCTTACAAAGCTCTCCCACAAGCTTTATTGACCTTAAACAGAGGCTCAGTCAGTTGAGGGGCGATGGCAGATCTAAGGGCCCGATGGGGGGTGTTACTGTTTAGGCAGTTCTGAAGGTATAGGGGGACGAGACCATGGATAGCCTTACATGCACGGGTCACGGTCTCTTCTGGAAAATACATTGTCGGTCTTGCTCCTCTACCTTCCTGCTTGTGGTACAAGACACTTCTCTCTTGTGTATGTAACCCTTATTCCCCCCCCAGACTCATCGGTAGTGTCTAGGGTGCGTGAGGGCAGATTACATGCATCGTGGTGGTGCATACCTGTGAGGAACAGGAGGGCCTGAGCTTCCCGCGATGTTATTGGGGAGCCAGGGCCGCGCTTCTGGGGTGGTAGCCTCCATGATCTCTTAGTGGTGCAGCGCCTCCATCTTCTATACTCCCAGGAATATGGGACAGGACCTGTATAGAAGAACCCCCTCGGTCCCAGGGTAATAGCCTCCAAACCACACACAGTCTTTGGTACAAAAAGGATAGTCTCTTTATTGGCAGATCCGCGACTCCCAATGTAATGGCGTCCAGCAGCCACAACCACAACAGCACAGCCTTGTTAAATACTCCACTCTCCTCCCGTACAGTTATGTCCTCCTCTCCTTCCCTCCAAGTCTCACCTCCGACAGGATGGTCTGGGCGGGGGCTTCACTACCCCGGGCCCACCTCCGAGGTTATCCTCGTGGTGGGGATTGGATTCTCCCCATCACCCCAAGCAGGGGTTATGGGGCACCAAGTCTATAAAGCTATCAGCTCTACTCGAAGTGGCTGAGTCTCTCCACTCCTCTCTCTGCTCCGGCACGGCATGCAAAAGCGAGACCGCCTGTCTCCTCCAACTCCTCGGACCGATCGGTAGGACGCACTACTCAGGCAGACCCATAGCAGACTCGTCACTTACAGGAGTTGGCTGCTAAATATAGAGCTAGCCCCACCTCCGTGATGTCAGCAGAACCTCCCCTCTTGCTCACGCCTGCAGCAGAGTCCAGGCCTGCATCTACCACTCAGGGCAGGGCTATGAAGGGGGAAAACCCATGATGATTACTGGTGCCTGATCTTAACAGGACTTACCACAGTAGAAAGAAGATAGGTATAGCCTGTGCTGTTTACAGGGGGCTACATGTACAAAGAAGGATGTTGTTGTCCTATCTAGTGGCTAGTTTCTCTTTCATCAAGTACTACAAACTAGACACGCCTGATGTGCCAATTGCAGAGCCTGGGTCCTTTCTTGTCTGAGCTAAGCCACAAATAAAGTTTGTGTATCGTGCCAAACGGCCCTTGCCGAATACGACCTTAGAGCCTTTCATTCTGAAGTCCTGAAGTGTCCATTTTTTTCATTATTTTATAATATATACATATATTGGCAGCACACTGAAAAAAATCCCTTAGTAGAGCCAAGTGTGGTGCACTGTAAAGGGTAAATAGTTATAGTCTGTGAGGATTCCTAGAGATCAATATACCGGCACAGCACGAGAGATAATCATACCAATGGGTGCATTTTGGACCCAATAAACTACTTTTAAGTGATTATCTCTTGTGCTGTGCCGGTATATTTGATCTGTAGGGATCCTCACACACACACAGACACACAGATATATATTATAAATACACACACATATATTGCTAGCTGAAAGTACCCGGCATTGCTTGGAAATTCTATGAAGCCAAACCCCCCCCCCCCCCCAATCACTTAACTTTAATAACTTATGATGTCCCCAGTTCTTTCTGCCTCTCTCCTTCTCCAGCATTCTTCCTCTCTTCCCACCAACTGATTTCCTCACTTTTTCTTCATCTTTCTGTATACAATTTATAGCCGACTCATTATCTGCCACCAGGCTATGTGCACTATGATGTCACCAATATGATGTCAATACATAGCCTATCACAGTGGTGCGCAATCTATTTTCCCTGCGCCCCCCTGCCGGCTGTCCCGCCCTCCTCGTGCCCCCCCCCCCTCCCTCTTTACCTTGGCTCCGGCTTTCTGACGTCACAACGCCATGGCAACGCGTTGTACTGTGACCCCGCAGCAACATTTGACGTCGCATTGTGTTGGCGACGCATCATCAGAAGCCGCCTGAGCCAAGGTAAGAGAGAGTTACAGAAGCCTTCGCCGCTTCCCCGGCATTTAATTTAAACTCTGTAACCCCTGCAACCCCCGCAGAGAATTTCGCGCCCCCAGTTTGCGCACCCCTGGCCTATCAGGTACAACACCCAGTGGCTGACTTGTTTAGAGAAGCTTGGTTTTGGTTACGATAACTTTACAAAATATATAGTAGATGTGGTCCCACGTGGAACCTAGCGTTCCTAGCAGCTTCCCCCGATGGAGGGTTCGAGAGGATTCAAACCATGGCAGCTCGCCTTATTCTGATACATAAAGCAATCCTTCCAAGTTTGGTTGTTCTAGGTCTTATAGTTTGGGCGTGCGAAATGAGACATACAGACAAACATTCTGACATATATAAGATACAGCAGAGCCCCGCTTCTCGGCAATCCGCCGATACGGCGGTGCCGAAAAGGGGGCCGCCATGTTCGCGCATGCGCAGAACGGGCCAGCCGGGATCACGCATGCGCAGAACAGGCCGGCCCGGGGATCGCGCATGCGCGGAATGGATGGGTTTCCTTCTGTCGCGCATGCGCAAAACAGCGCATTGCCGGTCTGCGCATGCACACCTAACGAAAATCGCTGGTTCCACTTTCCGGCGATTTTCGCTTTACGGCGCGTCCTCAGAACAAAACCCGCCATATTAGTGGGGCCTTCCTGTATAACAAAACAGAACGCAATAAAACCGTTGGGTAAATTACCTCAATATATCTAAAAATACAGTGATTATAAAAGTTATATTAGTACCACAGGGTAAACATTAATGTAAATAATGTGATTAAATTAAAAACAAACAAGCTGGGATACAACTCAGAGGACTTCACGTGATCCTGGAAGCGCGTTGGGCAGAGTTTAGTGCTGACAGGGTGCAGCTCCAACGGAGCCCTGGGAACAGACCCAGGATACCCGGAAGTGATGTGTCTGTGACGTCGGAGATGCCAGGCGAGAGTCCAGAAGGACGTCGACTGCATCTGAGTCAGCAGGCAGTGCCGGAGAAACCCCCCTCCCTTCCCCTACTCACCTTCACATCCCATGGTACCCACCACGTTCAATTACTGCAGTCCTCTAGGATCACAGCTGGCCATACATATCCCAGCGCGCATGTGCTGTTACGTCACTACACAGACTATCTCCATGGCAACCAATAGACGCTTCCATGAAGCTGGTAGCAGAGGTTTACAAGACACACCAAGATGGCGAACGGACTCCTTGAAACACGACTTCACATTGTTGACGAATTAGCTCAAAATGGCCACCAGATGATCACTAGATGGACAGCAGCTGCTGGATTCGTGGGTTTTATGATCTTTTAATTTGAGAAAGGTCCTTCTGTAAGGACAGGAACGTCGGCTGTGTGCGCCACTTACCACAATATACTCTTTTCGATATCTCATGCTTGTGTACTGTCTCCTTTCTGTCGGACTCCAATCCAGGTACTACAGTATTACATATATACCTATAAACACACACATACACAGACTTTGCTCCGCAAACCATGGGTGACATAAAAATGGCGTCCTCACCGTGCGCTGGTCCCCACTGTGCGTTGAGCCCCTGTCATGTAGAGCCGCACC
Source organism: Ascaphus truei (assembly GCA_036426205.1). Lineage (NCBI taxonomy): Eukaryota > Metazoa > Chordata > Amphibia > Anura > Ascaphidae > Ascaphus > Ascaphus truei. The sequence continues at coordinate 3,297 of WSYH01010128.1, read as the reverse complement.
CCGCCCCTGCAAACTCTCCCAGACAGCATTATGGGGCATGTCAAGCCTGCGGGGGGAGAAGGACATGAGATTGGTCAGCTGGGACCACCCAATCAGCACGCAGGGATGTGATTGATTGGCTGAGACCGAGGCCCCACCTGCTCTGTGATTGGCTGGTACTGCAACCCTCTGAGCTGTAATTGGCTGAGTGCGCCCCAGATCAATCACCTTAAAACACCCTGCACTGTGATTGGGCTCTTATTTCACACCTAGAACTACTCTGCTCCCTGATTGGTCCAGGCCCTTCTGACCTAGAACCACCTCACATCTCTGTATTTTGATTGGATGGTTAATTCACACCTGGAACCTCCTTCCAACACTGCATTCTGATTCTGAGACCACCTCAGCACACACTTTAATCTGATTGCCCCCCTGACATCTTCACAATCACCTCAGGGCTCTGCTGCCCTAATAACTCGCACCTAGAACCAACCCACAGCTGCGTATGCTCTGACTGGTCGCTCTAATTAGTAACTAAGAACCGCCCCATTCATAACCTATGTCCTGATTGGATCACAAACTTTGAGTCACGCCCCATATATGCCGTCCCTGCGCTTTCATGGGCCGCCTGACCCGTCACTCACAATCCCCTCACACGCCTGATTGGACATAGGCTTCTACGTTCATGTTCTCATTGGCCGACTGTGAGGGGACGTCACCATGAGGCGTGGCGCCCGTGGTTGAATAACAACTCCCGCCTCCTCTCTCGCTGCACGGTCCGTCTTTATTACTGTTGCCCCCTCCTCTCCCCCCACTGAGCACGCTTCGTGCATCCCACCCCGGTGCCTCTTATAAGAGCCTGGAACAAACGAACAAGCGCGGAGGGGTGGGGGGTATAGAGCTCACCGTCCTCCGCTGTCACCTTTGAGGCTACGCGCATGCGCAGCCGCTGCCAGACAACGTGTGATTGGCTGTGAGGACTCGGACTGGCCGGTATTGTGTAGCCAATAGCTGCAGAGGGGGCGGGGCCGCCACATTTCCGGGTATGGGGAGGTGGTCAGTGTGATTTATATACAGGGGTAAGAGGTTTGTTTGCTTCTGTATTAAATAATATGGTATAGATAGATGGATATAAATAGATATATGTATACACACACACTATATGGATATGCACATGTAATTACCGGTTTAATTCTGTATAGAGCTTCTGTTATGTGAGTAGAGCAGCAATACTCATACTCGCACTCACATCCACCTCTACTCATACACACCCCTACTCATATACTCATACACACCCACACTCACCTCTACTCATACTCTCACACACCCACACTCACCTCTACTCATACACACACCTCTACTCACACCGCTACCACCACTCGCCTCTACTCATACACACACACACCCTCACCTCTTCTCACCCACACACCTCTACTCATACCCATACACACACCTCGACTCATACTCACATGCCTACTCATACTCACCCACACCTACTCATACACCTTACTCATACACACACATACACTTCTATTCACCCACTCTCACTTCTACTCACCCACCTCTACTCATACACACACACACCTCTACTCATACACACACACCTCTATTCATACACACACACCTCTACTCATACACACCCACACACACCTACCTCATACTCACCCACACCCATCTCTACTCACACCCACCACTACTCACACACCTCTACTCATACTCACACCCACACCTGCTCATACTCACACCCACCTCTACTCATACTCACACCCACCTCTACTCACCCACACCCACCCTGACTCACACACCCCTCTACTCATATACACACACACACACACACACTCCTACTCATATTCAAAGCAAATCAAATAAGCTTTATTGCCACGACGAAAGAGCATTTCAGTATTGCCAAAGGGTGAATAATAGGGGATGGGCTACAATGATAACACAGTACATTAATTATTGGGGGTAGGGTATAATGATTGCATGGTACATGGGTAACAGTTACACAGGGATGTGGGGGTTAGTGTGCGTCTCTCAGCCTCTGGCAGGTGCTGATATAGTGTGCATCCAGTCCTGCGGTGGTTTCATCTCCCTCCAGGAGGATTGCTATTTTTTGGTTCTCTTCTATATTATTAAAGTTCTGGATAAGAGCTGTGAGATTCTCCAGGTGGGCGCTCCTCACTTCAGAGTATTGTGTGCAACGCAGCAGGAAGTGTGTTTCATTTTCTACCTCTTCTAGCTCACATCGCTGGCACAGTCTCCTCTCCCGGGGCTTCCAGTTCTGTCTGTGTCTGCCTGTCTCTCTCACACACACCTCTCCTAGCTCACATCGCTGGCACAGTATCATCTCCCGGGGCTTCCAGTTCTGTCTGTCTGTCTGTGTCTCTTACACACCTCTCCTAGCTCACATCGCTGGCACAGTCTCATCTCCCGGGGCTTCCAGTTCTGTCTGTGTCTGCCTGTTTCTATTTCCAGGCTGTGGGCACTCATTCTGTACTGGCCCAAGGTCTGTCTCTGCGTTGGGCCTTTTACCTTCAGTAGGTAGGGTGCCGGAGTGTAATCTCTCTGTAGGCTGTGGTAGGTCGTATTACAGAGTAGATCCCAGAAGGATCAAAAAAGGCTCCCTCATATGTCGAGCACTCAATGTTGGGGTACAGTGGTAAGACTCACAGTGGTCTATCGGTTTAAATACCGTTGATAGGACAAAATTAGGCCCATCTTGACCGGAAGTAGCTAAGAAAAATAATAAAGTTTTATTCAAATAATTTCAGTTAGTGAGGTTAAAAACACATATAAAACATTCAAACATTAAAAAACCCCATTACGAAGTGGTAAGGTGAGCAATCAATCAATTAGTATCAATGTAATATACAGGTTTAGTTGCTCTCCACAGACGTCTTATTGCAGAATATAATTATTCCTGGACAAGCAGGTAAGTATCCCTTTAAGCTTATGCAGTGAAAATTCACGATGTGTATAGTTATATAGGCAGGGTGGTATCAGAGATGCAATGTGTAAACCTCTGTTACCAGGTGTATATACCAGCTCAGGAAAGGTAAGCGAACTGCCACACAGTCTAAAATGCAGTACAACGGGTGCAAGGGGTTCCGCTCCAAAAGGAAGGGAAGTATAAGATAATGTATTTACAATTCAATACTCTGTTGTCACTAGTATAGTAAATATGCTTCCAAAAGGAGCAGGACGCCCCCACCACGGGCAAAATTAGACTTAGTATCGCATTCAGAATCAAAGTCAAAATGTATCCTTCCTAAATACAAGCCTGGCTGGAGTCTCTCTGCTGCTGTCTCTACACGCAGA
>WSYH01010127.1:0-23974 GCA_036426205.1 Ascaphus truei | reverse complement strand
CTCTGCCCACAGAACGTTTCGAAGATGGTCATGGGGGTTACGGGGCAAATTTTTTATAGAAACGCCCTGATCGTGGAGTATCTAAAGAATTCGTGAGTGGGGGTCTCTTTTCTAATCTGACATAATCAAACGTCGTTAATTTTTTCTGTCATGTTCCTTCCAGACTCTTATCCGATTAAACGCTTTCTGTTCTCCAATTGATATATTACCGAGCGATGAGGCCCGGCACGGAACAGGAATTATGTCCACAGGGTTGACATCATAGAGCGTGTCATTGTAGGGATGCTTAATTCTTGTGGCCTTCCAGATTGTACACATGAGTTGGTCATTGAGGAAGCGGCAATATTTGCAACCTTTTCCGGGCCTTTGGGGAGCCAATTAGATGTAACGTTCTAGAGGCACAGGCTTGCGCTCTCTAATTCGAGCCTAATCTTTTAGACTCTCGTGGTCAACTGTCATTGCGCGAAATTTGGCTTCAACTGTGCCGCTTGTGAATTGATACAGCAGGGTACCGCTAGCGCTCCATCCACGACCGTTTCATATGAGTTTGCTGTACTCTTGGTTTTTTAACCTCCCCTATAACTTGGAAGATTCAGGGATTTGAAGTGAGTGCATGGTCCTTCAACTCTAGTGGCCACTGATGAAGTTTGGAAATATATATTGATACGGGGGAGTAGTTGCATTTTGACATATGGATGTCTTCCTATCCAGGAATCCTTTGTGGATGCCCTTTTTGGTAGTCTGATTTAGGGTCCTGAGTAGGGTTGGGATAATTTGCTCGTTATATCTTGACGTTTCTGGTGATGTTAGGCACCAACAAGATATGTTTATAGACTTGTGTTTGCCCATGAATTAAGTTTCATTTTATAATTTTTTCTATGTGTCTGGGAGATTTGACATTGATGAAGACCTCGCCTTGGGACTAATTGATTTGAAGGCCGAGATTTTAGAAACCGTCCCCAAGCAGGTCAATAGGTTTCGTGTATGAAGTGATGGGTTTCGTGATCATCAGAGAATTGTCTCTGTGTACAAGGGCCGCATTTAATGTGATTTGGGAATATGCGTTTAACAACCCTGAGATATGTCGGGGTTTCCTCTGAATGTTTGCCGCCAGTGGGTTTAATACCAATGGGCAAATGAGGGGGTGATAGGAAGCCCCCTGTCTCGTACCGCTCCATTTAGAGGGGAGGCCGTAGGATGGGTAGCCTTGTGTTACACCCTGTGTGTGGTGTTTAGAGTACAGCGTATAGAATCGCATCACTCACCGCGATCTCCAAAGCCAATGCCGCAAGTCGTCCTCCTTCAAGTAGGCCAGTTCCTATCCTATCAGGAAACCTTTTCGCGTCCAGCTTAACAGCATACGTTGTTGAGCGGTTAATAGTGCCAAATCTAACAGATCTTATAAATCGACCGGTAGTATTATCTGCGGCTTGTCGGCCACTTGATAAATCCGACCTGATCTGGATGTATAAAGTCTGGGTAGGATAAGACAATAGTCTCTATAGGCACATAATTTAGCATACAGCTTGATATCCGGTATTAATTTAGTGGAATATGTGGCCTATACTTTTGCAAGCTAGTGGGTCTTTCCCCGGGTTTATGAATGACGGATATAGAACGCCTGTAACATCTTTTGGGGAGGGGGTCTCCCGTTAAAATAGCGTTGATACTTTGGGAGCAACCTAGGGGCAAGCAACTTGATAAATGGTTCTTGGTTATTAACCCTGAGAACCCGTCCGGCCCCGGTGTCTTTGCAGGTTTGGTTCCTTAATGGCTCTGTGTCAACTCCCTATAAGTGAAGTCCCGGATTTGTAGGTAGGCCTCGTCTGAATTCCTGTCACTCAGCACCAGATTGGAGCTGCCAGGAAGCTCTTATCTTACTAGCTCGTGTTTAGGTTTATGTGCCATTTCTCCAACTTTTATAGAGGTCCATAGAAGGAGCCGAATCATCTCTACTTATCTTCTTGGGGGTTGGAAGTAGGGGTCACCTATATGTTTAAGCGTAAAGCTTGGATGTGTATTGTTAGTTTTGCCTGTACCTTTTCAGCATGCGCAGCCAGCTCGTATCCGCCTGTTTGCCCTTTTCGTAATCTTCCTCTTCTTCCCTTTGACTAACGTCAGTTGAATGTTTAAAATGAAAGGCCCCCCCTTGGAGGTCAGGATCATGTTTAATAATTTCAATGTTGTGTCTTTTCCCTCTTGTAGGGTTTGGGGATCTAGGTTCTTTTTGGGCTTGGTGGAGAGAGCCTTAATTTAGTTTGGATCGTGACATTTTTGCCTCTCTCTCTTTTTTTTTTCGTCTAGCTGTATACCTGGCACACACTTTATTCGAGCTCGGCTAGTCCCACGAATTCGGGTATACCCGGGTGTATTGAGGTTTGTGACGTTTTCTCCCCGAGTGCCAATTGGGTTTTTCCAAGCAGGGATTGAAGCATTTTATTCCTGCTGGCTGCAAATACGGCACAGTATATATTATATAGTATACTGGCATTACAATTCATGAATTTATGCCATCTGGTAGACACGCGAAGCATTGCAGCCTATTAAATCCTAATCCATTATCATTTAACAGATCAGCCGCCTGTCATCAGCCAGGCATGAACCCAGGCTGGGAAGGCAAATGCAACGGGGCTTGTCAGAGGTGAGGAGCGGCGCATTCCAGGTATCTGCCCAGGTACATACTGGGTTTTGCTCGAATAAAGTGTGTCGGTGGCGTATTTATGAGGGTACCTCGGAGAGTCGCTTTAAATGCGCCCCCAAAAGACCAGATATGAGGAGACGAGCCGGCATTTACCTTGAAAAATTGGGTCTATTTCAATACTCACATTATCACGATCTCTGAATTTTTAGAATGGATTCTTAAGTTTCCAGTTCGTTCCTGGTCTAACGTATGTTATTATGTGCAGACCGGAGCTCGCATGGTGCATGGTCAGACCATGAATATCATGGATCTCCGCTTGGGACCTTGGGGACCAGATACAGGACACTGCGAAGTAATCAATCCTACGTAGAGCCATGTGGTGCGAGAAGAATGTGTAAATTCCATCTGCTGGATGACGCTCTCTCCAGATGTCTATCAGTTGGTTACTTTTGAGTGGCCCTGCGTAGGGATATACATGCTCCTTTTTATGTTAGGGTAACTCCACCTGATCTGATTCATCTTGGTGCGCTTTTGTGTTTTTTTCTTGTTTTAAACTCCACCTGATCTATTCCATGTAGGTTGTGTACCATATTAAAGTCTCCTGCTAAGACAACGCTTCCCTACGCAACCGAGTTTAGGGTTCTAAGAATTTTTCTAAGAAGATTGCACTCCTTTCACAAGGGGCATATATACTGCATTGTGATCTTCTGTCTCCTAATAGTACCTACTGTTATATACAGTACTGCCCTCGTTATCCCTTTGGTTAGTAGGCCTTCGAATGGGATACTGTTACGGAATAGGATGGCACACCCGACCCGTTTTTTTGACTTCCGCAGGGCAGAGAAAAACCTGGGAAAGAGTTTTTGTCAAGGTTTTGGGGGTATTGGTTTTAACTGAAATGTGTCTAGTGAGGGCAACACCGTCAGCATGTTTTTCTTTAATAGTCAGTGAAGGCTAGTTTGCGTTTAGTGGGGTTGTTAAAGCCCTGCACATTTGTGGGAATATAAAAGTCAACGCTATTTATTAGTGTGTGTGACTGCGTGCCTCGCTATGTTGCCTTGACTTACCCGTGGAATCCATGTGTAGGACCTGACGAGTCCTCACTTCATGGTGCGCACACCTTTTAAGTTGGTAGTTTAGGGCAGGGTAGGAGGAGTGGGAGAGGCGTGGGTGGGGGGGAGGGGAGAGAGAGGGAATTGGGGGGGGGTACAAAAGGGAGCACATGGGGGTCACAACAAAGGGATGGGTCACACAAAAAACGACGAATATACGTAGTACAAAAAACAAATAGGAACACGAAGACAAGGGCCCACTCCGGGGCCCCCGGCAGTGCCCTTGCGCCCAAGGGGACGGTCACTTGGCCCAGACTGACGAAGGGATCTCCCTGCCTGCTGGGTCCTGGCCTCCCTGGGACTTGTTTTGCGGTCCCTGCTCTGCAGGGATCGTAGCGGAGGACGCAATTCACGCGATCAGGGAACTGTCCCCCGGCACATTCCGCCTTTAAACAGACACAGTTTAAATAACAGTATTAAACTTAGCAACACAAACATTCAATCACTTTCCCTTTAGCTCCCCCTCTCCCTGCTCCCCCTGTTTTGGCCCTCTACGTGGATTAGGGTGTAAGGAGCCCCGTGCCCCCCATAGAGGTTCCTATTGCCGGGCTCCGCTTGGCTCCAATCCTGACCCCTCTTAGAGGGGGGGAGATCATAGAAAGAGCTACCTAGTCTTCCTTATCCTCTCATGTGAGGATGGCTACTCTATGTGGCAGGGTGTTTGGACTCCACCACGTAGATGTTTGTGCTTTAATGTTGGGTGGTTAACGTTTTTGAGGCCATTAAGTGTAATCTAAGATGGTGGTAGAGCCACTGGCGCCCGTGAAGCGGACGCCACCAGGCTATATGTAGACCTATCTCTCTAGGTACTTTATTTAAATTTGGTCGAGCACGGGGCAGCTACTGCTTCCCCTAATTATAGGTTGGCCCGGGTATGAATATAAATTTCCCGTCGAGCCGCTTATTACCGTACCTACCCGTCCCTGAGCTCCCCTCCCGCTCCCCACTCCCGCCCCCCGCCCGTCATTGTCCGTGTAGTGTCCCTTCCGGGGTGTGCCGCCCGGCGTGTCCACCGGCCGATCTCGCCGGCTCGACGAAGTAGTCTGGCCCCATGGGAGGGTTTTGTTGCGTCCTTGGCTTTGCTGCCACCATTATGGGCTCCGCGCACGTCATCCCCCAGCGCCGTTTGCGGCTGGTCCGTCGCGCGCATATTGTCCTATGCCAAGTCTCGCGAGAGGCAGACGGGGCGGCCGCAGAGCCTGACGTCACCCGGCTCAGCCCGCGAAGAACTGGGCTGTTCCCGGCGTGCCGTCGGGAAGGAGCAGGATAAGAATGGCTGCTTTCCGCAAAAAAATAGTAGTACCTGCGGGGGTCTAGCATTCCTCTTGGTCTTCGTAGGGGGGTCAACAGGGACCACCGATGAGCACCTCTTTGGCTAGGGCTTTCTGAGGGTCTTGCTGTGGTATTTGGGGGAGGATGTAGCAGTTTATTGATGCCAATAGAGGGAGTCTATGTGAGCTCGGCTACTCCTCTTTCAGCTCTAGCTACGGTCGTGACTGCCCAGCTGCGCTGCCATGATGTGAGGGGGCGCCATCTTTGGCAGCTACAGGTCAGGGGACTTTTGCGGGGATCCCAGGACCCTACGGAGAATCCCTCTCCATCCTCCGCAATGTTTCAGTGTGTGTGCACACACCGTTTTAGAACTAGGACTGCACATGGAACAACCACCTGTAGCGCACACCTTTTGTCCCGAAGCTCTCTGTTGGGGGCCATTGCCTTTCTTTTTGCCAAGGTAGCGGGGGACATGCTTGGTAGACTTGGAATTTATATGCTCAAATTCCACGCTTCATCTCCCTGGCGATGCGGCAGCGTTTTGTTCTTTTCATCCGGTAGCAGTGGAACCGCATTACGATGCTCTCTGGGGGGGTCCCCCTGCGGGGTCTTCCTCTGAGTCCCATATGGCACCTGTCTAGCATTAAGTCCCTTTCGTCAATCAGGGAACCAGATGCTCCAGCCACTTAGTGGCGAAGTCCCAGGATCTGTGACCGATTCCGGCACCCCCTCTCAGGCGGACATGTCAGCGACGTCGCAGTTCTCCCTGTCCTCGATCTTGTCCTCCAGGATTCTGATTTGATCTTTAAGGGTGGACACTGTGTTTGTGTCTGGGATATGGCCGGGTGGCTCTTCTGCCATGATTCCAAGGTATCAGTACGCTCCCCCAGGGCTCCACATCTTTCCTTTTGCCCAGAGCTCTGACTTGAAAACTTTTTCAGGAGGAACAAAACTCCTTTCTGTCCTTTTCGGCGTCGATCACTGCCATGTCATCCCACTCCTCTGGCAGGGGTGTCCATATCAGGTCCGCTGCTGGCAGTTGCACAGGGAATCGTGGAGTCCCGGCCTTAGCTGTATCTTTACTTTTGGCTGGCGTTTTTCTGCGCACCGTTTTGGTAAACCATCCCGTAGGTTGATGTATGTTGTCGCTTATCTTTATTAGGAAACAATAGGTTTTGACTGTTATTTTCACTATATGCGCCGGGGGGAATGGAGCTCTCACTCTAACGCCATTCACCGTCGGGAGGCTTGGTCTCCCATCCAAATCTGCCCTTTCTAAAGTTTAAAGTCGTTGTTGAACCCAAGTAATGTTTTTTGATAAGTTTATTTCAAATGAGACCATGTTAGATCACTGTTACCCAAATGTTGCAGGACTTGAAAATTTGTTATTATTTCCTTTCTACCTTGTTTGATATGACCCAATCCAGTTTTGCCCTCTCCTGTTGGTTCCTCAATAATTTGGGTCATGTAATTGTCTTTAAGCACACTCCCAAAAACCTGTTTCCTTTTATGTAAACGCTTCTCATTGCCCCAGTCTATGTTCTGGATATAAATTAAATCCCCACAATAATGCAAACATGACCCAGTGTTTTGATGTTTTCTTCATTTGCAAAAGTATTTTAGCTTCTCAATCTCATATGATATTGGTGGTTTATAGCATATCTCTACAAACATTTCTTTATACTTTTAACCTCCACTGCTAATTTTCTATCCACAAGGTCTCTACAATTTCATCATTCCCTTCGTCAACCATCTTCCCTATAATAGGTTTTAGATCCGTTTAACATATAAACATACTCACCTCCTCTTCTATTTGCTCGATCCTTCTGAAAAAGGGAATAACCCTCTAATTACCTGCCCATCAGTGACTTCATCCCACCATGGTTTCAGTAATGCCTATGATATCATAACTGGCTCCCTTGCAGCTTTTAATTCAAGCTCCCCCATTTTATCTGTCAGCTTCTTGCATTACAAGCATGCATTTCAGTTATTTCAGCCTGTACTATCATCTTCTCGTTCTTTTCTTGCCAACTTGGTTTAGTCTTTAGAATTTTCTCTATTATATCTGTATTTACTATGCGTCTTGCTGCTCTGTCAAACTCGCACTTGCCCCCATCTACCCTCCATAACCCTTGTTCCTTCATCTATCTATTTAGTTCGTTATCTGTTTCATTCCCCTCCCCCCCCCTCACATTTAAAATCTCCTCCAACCTTTTTAGCATTCCTCCCCCAGCACAGAAGATCCCTCTTCATTGAAGTGCAATCCGTCCCTAGAATATATGATGGCACCTCTCAGAAAAAGAGCCCCGTGGCTACAAAAACCCTCCTTTCTGCACCACTTTCTTGACCATTATTAACCCCCTGATCTCTGACTGTCTCCCCGGCGATAGCGCATGGCACTGGTAGTATTTCAGAAAATACTACCTTGGTACAGTTCGCCTGTTGTTGCGTCGCCCGCCTGTTGCTGTCACCCGGTGTGTAGTTTTTTTTACCCGTTCATCTATTCTGTGTTACCCTTTTCCTCCTCCAGACCTCGTCTTGCTGAGAGCTCTGTTCCATTTTCACTTCTTGGTATTGGGTGTAGCATCTTTTCGGCTGTTTGAAGATATCGTGGTGGGACTCCAGTCCAAGGAGAGTGGAATCCTAGCATATTCATTTGAGTTCCAGGAGGTATGCCGCGCTCCCCCGATTATTGGTTGTAGTCCCATGTTGCAGCAGAGAGAATCAGCCATGAGAGAAGCACGTAGGAGAAGCATCGCGTCTCATCTCATGTCCCTGAAGTAAGTGTCTGTGTGCCTTTGTTAAACCTTGAGCTGGGCGGGGGAGGGAGCAAAAATGACTGTGGGGGTTAAAACACCTGAGCTGGGGGCAGGGAGTGAGGGAGAGTTGAAAAAGAAGCTGTGTGTATAGTAATAACACACACACATCTAATATATATATTATATATATGTTGTGTATCACCTGTGGGAGCGCAGCGATTTGTTCAGGTTGGTTTGCAGATGCGTTAGTACTACATAAGAGAGAGATGGACGATAGGAGTCCTCTATTCTTGGATAAACGCCCTGTCGCGAAATGTCGTTAGTGTTTTTATCCTGTCATGTGCCATAAGTCATTATTGCTGTTATCGACCTACTTGTGGCGAGTTTTCCTCTGGCAGTGCCCACCACTCTCTCTCTTTCAATCAAACTAGCAGATCTTTTTAATGGCAATATAAGAGAGGTCGCACAGGAACACAGAGTTTGATACAATATCATATCCTGTTAAACAGCCTCCTTACACCTCATATTTGCCACTTCCCCCAAATCTCAAGCTGACAAGTGGCACAAAACTCGGAGCACAGACCGTGATACACACAAAATGTAGTAAAGTGATTATACACGTATTTGTTTTACTATCTCACCATTTGTTTGTCTGCAACAGTGTAGTCCTGACTGCATCATTTTCCTGCAAACAGCGTTTATAACTGCAGAGCAGAGTGCTCGGAAATCTTTCTTTTCGTAGACATTTTTCCTGTGTGCAGAATGTCTCTCCTGTCGACTTTGGTCCTAAAAAATAATACTATATTATGATGAACGTATAGTTAGGTCCGGAAATAATTGGGACACCTGATCAAGGTTTTGACCCCTAGTCTTGCTTTCTTTTCTCCATATTGTGGTTTCCTTCTATGTTTCATGTTTTTTCCCTTCTCTTCTCTTCCCCCCCCCACCCCCCCTTACTTTGTGACTTTTCCCCTTCCCATGGAAACATTTAGAAACTTTAACCCACAACAGTTTCTGGCTGACCTTACCAACTGCCCTTGGACACACAATTTTAATTCCTCCCGGACCCTGATTATGCGCTTGACTATTTCAATCCGAGTTCTTAAACTCTGGTGATACCCATGCCTCACTAACAGAATAAGGGTACGGGTGCCCACCTTCCATGGGTAACACTGGCCTGTATAGCACTCTACCAGTTCAGGATGCCTTTGTGGAAAAGCCACACAAGTAACTGGCACTACCAAAGATCTCAATCACTACAGATGCCTGCGGAACATGTGCACAAGCAAACAAGGCATGCAAAAGCACAATATTACTCTGACAATCTCCTCCAGAATACATCAAACCAAGCTAAGTTTATCAACACATATTCCAGCCTTGTAACCATCCACAGCCAAGTAAAATCACTAAGGGCGATATTACTCTGACAAACCCCAACGACATTGCAAATGCGATTCAATGATTACTTTGTGGGGTGTGCTACTAATTTATTAGCTGAAACGCAACCCAAATCACAAACCTGATCACTCATCCTGGGAGTACCCATATAGCCCACTCCCCCCCACACTGCCCACAATTTTCAATTGCCCAGTTACCGAAGAGAGATTACACAAGCGTCTCCTCAATTAAAACTAAGCACCAATGTGGACCTGACTTTCTACAACTAGGTCCTAAGACTTGTGCCCTAGCAATTGCCAAACAATTGCTTCCATATTGAACTCTATCCTGTCGGCAGGCCATCATCCCTAAGACCTGGAAAACTGCGTAGAGTTGTCCCCAATCTTCAAAAGTGGGGACAAAAACTGTCTCGTCCAAACTACAGCCAATTCTCCTTCTCCCAATCCTATCCAAGTCATGGAAAAATGTGTCCACTCCCAACTAAGCTGATTACTATACCAAGACAACATTTCCCTAGCCAATTCCAATCTGGCTTTCCCCCCCCCAAACACTCTACCGTAACTACCCTGCTAAAGTTTGCAAGAAATCCATTGTGGATGGAACGGTTCAACTCACTGGTGCAATATTCCTAATTTTGCAAAGTGTTAAATGTCCTTAATTCGCTTTTTCTGTAGATTCACGTCAGTATAACAGATTCAGCTTCTTGTCGTTTGCACACAAAAACACAAAACGTTTATTTGAAAATAATTACTTACATACAAAAATGTACGAATGACGATGATGTTTTCAACAATAGATTTGATTTATAAGAATAGTTGCACATATTAACCTTCTTTCTGTTAATCTCTCGTATTAACATTCTTTCTCCTCTTCATGATATCATCACGTCTGGCCTGTCTTTCTTCCCTGGCCTATCATCTCCTCATCCTTCCTTCCAAAAGCTTATGTACTAAGCTCACTGTTGTATTTATCATAAAGACCCACCCTCAGACCATTTTAAACCTTTTTTAAATGTTGATATGCCCAACATGTGTATTCACCACATACTGATGTCTATGACTACCCCTGAACATATAAGTAGTTTTCAAACTTGCTGAATGGGAAAGTCTATGCAGCACTTTTTCCCATTAGGACTTGCGCTGTTCAACAACTTGAGGCCAACAATTGACCTTTTGGGTCATTCGTCTGTCAGAATAGATCTGACCTTCATCTTAAATACTGCACTATGTAACATAACTGACATACAAGCGAGATAATTAGATATGATAGGAAATTCAGGACTATTATAATCTGTATAACTTTAACATGTCTGCCTTTGATACAGCTTCATTCATTACATATAATTATGTGCTAAATTGGATTTCTTCACAAAGGCTTTTCGACACAGTTGATCATGTTATCCTGCTTAAACAAAACTCAAGAGCTCTGGAATAGGGAAGCTGCTTTAAACTGGTTTCATGTCTACCTACTCAGGTAGATCCCAACATGTGTCCATCTCAGGCTCTAACTCCAACTCCCCTGATATCACCTGTGGTGTCCCGCAAGCGTCTGTTCTGGGGGCCCCTACTCTTCTTCAGGTTCATCATAGATAAAAAATAATAAAATCTAAAGAACAATATCTGACACGACAACAAATCTCAACGTGTAAGGAAGCTTCAATACACATGTATGCAGATGACCCAATCTTATATGCCACAGCCATAGCCTCCTCCGACCTTCACACACATACTTCAGTCTGACTTTTTGAGACTCGAAAACTGGATTTCCCAAACACTGTTTTTTAAACAACTGACAAGACTGGTAACATGGTATTTGGGACCAAGACTAAATTTTTTAAAAGCTTCCAGTGACTGAGCTCCAATCACGACCAACGCTAACACCACCTAATTCCTGTTACTAGTTTTAAATACCTGGGCATATGGTTTGACTCTCCCACTTTAACATTCGGAATGCACATTGATGCCCTGACATCCAAACCTATGCCAAACTAGGTGTATTTACAGGAACAAATCATCCCTAAGTCTGCTGGTTCAGAAAGCTATTGCACAGCAGATGCTAATGCCAATTAATCGACTATGGAACATAGTATATGGCTCGGCACCCCAAACCCACCTTGGCAAACTTGACAAACCCTCTACAATTCATTTGTGCATTTCGTTCTCCAATGCAACAACAACCACATCACGTGCGAAATGCTCAAAGAACTAGATTGGCCTCACTAGAGTCTAGGCGCAAAGTTCACCTTTCCTGTCATGCCTTCAATACTTTCTGGGCAAGCTACCCACCTATCTAACAATCTAGCTCCTCACCCCAACCACATGCAGCACCTATCATCTAGATCTACTCCAAAAGACTGTTCATGGTCCCAAGACTCACAAAGTATCCGGCCGCTCCTCCTTCTCCTTCCGTGCACCCCAAACTGGAACAACCTATCAGAGACTCTTACACATCCCCACCAGTTTAATTCTTTTCAAAACTAAGGCTGTCTCACCATTTTAATCTGGTCTGTAACTGTTACATAAGCCTATAATAACATCTCCTCTAGCTGTGCATGCAATGTATTTATATATGTATACCCTGTTCAATTTATGTAACTGTATTTGTAACCATGTATTTGTTATTTAACCTACGTCCAGGACATACTTGAAAACGAGAGCTAACTCACAATGTATTACACATCCTGGTAAAACATTTTATAAATAAATAAATAAATGGTGACACTTATTGTCTTATTTACACATTGGCTATTATTGCTACGATTTCAGTTTATTGCTAGTGTTATTAAAATTGTTTCACATTCATTACACATGTATTTTCAGGTAGAGAGAGAAATTCTGGCGGTGCATCTTCTGCTCTGATAGGAAAAAAAGCTGTGTGTGCTGTGCAAGCGCATAGTAATGTGAAACTTCCTTTGACTTTTGTCACAGAAATTGTATTTGTGTTGGTGATGTTTTAATTAAAAATCAAATACAAGTTCATTGACAAAACGCAAATAAATTTGACAGAATGCGCGTGCTCGGCACACATCCCCTGTATTAGCTATTTGCACTGAATTGTTTGCGTGTGACCGGAGTGCGCCGCATGGCCCGCGTGTGACCGACAGTGCGCTGCGTGTGACCGGAGTGCGCTGCGTGTGAACGACTGTTGCGCGGCGTGTGAACGAGTGTGCCGCGTGTGACCGAGTGTGCGCTGCGTGTGACGCGAGTGTGCGCGCGTGTGACCGGTTTTGCACGTGTGACCGAGCGTGGCGACTGTTGCGTGTGACGTGACTGGATGTGACCTAACATATCCCCTTGCACATCACCCCCCTCACATCACCCCTCCTCCACTCACTCACCCCTCCTGCACATCACCCCTCCTGCACATCCCCCACCCCCCTCCTGCACATCACCCCCCTGCACACATCACCCCTCCTGCACATCACCCCTCCTGCACATCACCCCTCCTGCACATCACCCCTCCTGCACCTTACATATCCCCCTGCACATCACCCCCCCTCCACATCACCCCCCCCTCCACATCACCCCCCTCCTCACAATCACCCCCTGCACATCACCCTCCTTCACCTTGTATATCCCCTTGCACATCACACATCCCCCCCCACATCACACATCCTCCCTGCACCATCACAACATCCCCCCCCCCTGCACATCACACATCCCCCCCCCCCTGCACATCACACATCCCCCCCTGCACATCGCACACATCCCCCCTGCACATCACACATCCCCCCCTGCACATCACACATCCCCCCCTGCACATCACCCCCCCCCTGCCCTACATCAATCACCCCCCCCACCCCCTCACCCTCACATCACCTCCCCCCCCCTCACCCCTGCACATCAATCAATCACGGCGGCAGAGCAGAACGCCGGCCTCCTCCTGCTCTGCTCCGTGAGGCTAATCAGGCCCCGCTCCCTCAGTCAGCGGAGGGCGTGGCTTGAGCGAAGGGCCCCAGGACACGCCTCTTCCCCTCCTCCCCCCCTCCCCTCGGCTCGCGGAGGGAGCTGCTGCGGTCTGGCCGTAAGTAAGCACTCCCCTCCCCCTTCACCCACAAAGCCCCTCACACTCAGTAAGCGCCGGGCTCTCCTCTTCCAATCTCCCTCCGCCTCCAGCGCTGGCTGCCCGATCCGCACACACACCGCTCTGCTTCCTCCTCTCCCGTGTTACCCCTCCATATCCCTGGGCTCCTCTCCTCCTCCGACCCCGGCGGCGCTCAGTCAGCGGGACGCAGGAAAGCGGAGGTAGGGAGGAGAGAGGCTGCGCGCATGGCAGCGGCCGTTAGGAGCGGCGGCTATTGCCGCCGCATATGTCACGGTGTGTGGGGGGGGGGGCTCGGGGAGGGGTGATTAGGAGTGGCGTCCATTACTGACGTCACTTCCGTTTCACATTTCGCCCCACATCCATCCTTTTTTATCCCATCAGAGGTGCCACTAAAAAGTTTCACTTCAAAAACTGCAGACCGTGACTTTCTTACTGGTCAAAAAGCTTTATTTGGCACTAGCAGCCAAAGAAACACTCTTACGTGTTTCGCGTGCCACTCCGCACTTTATCACCACTCTTTACATCGCGTAAAGTGTTTCTTTTGGCTGCTATGTGCCAAATAAAGCTTTTTGACAAGTAAGAATCCCAGTCTGTAGTTTTTCCTCCAGGAGCAGATGCACCGCCAGAATTTCTCTCTCTCTCTCTCACCTGCAATCTACATTCACCCCGTTGGAGCACTCTGGCGTCCAGGACCCTTACACACTCAAACAGTGAGTTCGTTTCATTCATTGAGTATACCCCAATAAGTTATTCCTAGGGACAGAGGCTATTGGGATCTCTACCACTGTGTTTTTATGTGTGAGCCACAAGGGTTTAATTCCACATATGGGATAGTCTCTGAGAAGTACAAAAGTGATACTATTTCACTTATATGTTTGCTGGACCTTTTGAAGTGTGCGCCGCTAGGGAGCTGGGACTCCCATTTTTTCTCTCAATGTTCGGACACTTGTATTTTTTAGTGTCTTTAGCTGTGAGACGAGAGTGCTGTACTGACCTAGGTTTGTTAGTACTAGTGAGGGGAGTAAGGGTCCCCTCCTGTTCCGTGCACCCTGCAATTTTCATATTTATCCTAGTCAGAGTGCTGTCTTTTCGCCCCACTTCTCTACTGATACAAGGTTTTGTTATTTCGGCTGTGTACCAAATAAATTCAAGTTACAGTATATAATGAATGGGCTTAAGTGCAGTCTGTCAGCTTTTAAAAAAAAAAGAAAACCATCAGAGATAGCAGGATCACTTAGGAGGGCCAAATCAGTTTTGGTACATTCAAGAAAAACAAACAACAAAGAACGCACTGGTGAGCTCTGCAAAAAGAAAAAGGCCTGGACGTCCACAGAAGACAACAGTGGGGATGATCGTAGGATCCTTTCCATGGTAAAGAAAAACCCCTTCACAACATCCAGCCAATGAAGAACACTCTCCAGGAGGAAGGCATATCATTATCCAAGTCTCCATAAAGAGAAGACTTCACGAGAGCAAATACAAGTGATCACCCAAAGTGCAAACCATTCATAAACCACAAGAATAAAATGGCCAATTAGACTTTGCCAAACAATATCTAAAAAGCCAGCCCAATTCTGGAACAGCATTCTTTGGACAGATGAAACCAAATCAACCTGTACCAATAATGATGGAAGAAAAAAAAAGTATGGAGAAGGCTTTGGATAGGCTCATGATCTGAAGCATACCACATCATCGTAAAACACGGTAGGGGCAGTGTGATGGCATGGGCATGCATGGCTTACAATGGCACTGGGTCACTAGTGTTTATTGATGATGTGACAGAAGACAAAGCAGCCGGATGAATTCTGAAGTGTATAGGTATATATTTGTCGCTCAGATTCAGCGAAGTTGATTGGACGACGCTTCACTTTACAGATGGACAATGACCCAAAACATACTGCGAAAGCAACCCA
This sequence comes from Ascaphus truei, assembly GCA_036426205.1. NCBI lineage: Eukaryota > Metazoa > Chordata > Amphibia > Anura > Ascaphidae > Ascaphus > Ascaphus truei. Next base: position 8,835 of record WSYH01010127.1, on the reverse strand, counting down.
GAGTTTTTTAAGGCAAAGAGGTGGAAATTTCTGCAATGGCCGAGTCAATCACCTGATCTCAACCCGATCGAGCAGGCATTTCACTTGCTGAAGACAGATCTTAAGGCAGAAAGACCCACGAACAAACCCACAACTGAAGACGCTGCAGTAAAGGCCTGGCAAAGATCTCAAAGGAGGAAACCCAGCTTTGTATGTCCATAGCGTTCCAGTCATTGCCTGCTGTAACGCGTAGCTCACACAAACAAAGCTTGACCGCAGTGCTGAGGTAGGGAATTGAGAAATGCCAACCCACAGCCACGCGGCGCGCCTAGGATTGATTAGTCTTGCAAGCTGGATCAGGAGTACGGAAGGTAGAGTAAACGTTATACTACTTGCCAGGTCTGGGATGGGATTGGAGAGTAGCGGATCGTTGGGATACTTTGCCAAGGTCAGGGTTGGAGAGTAGCGGATCGTTGGGATACTTTGCCAAGGTCAGGGTTGGAGAGTAGCGGATCGTTGGGATACTTTGCCAAGGTCAGGGTTCTAGAAGATAGGATGGTCGTACGTAGCCAGGTCAGAATTGGAGAGATGGGAAGTCCAGTGAACGAAGCAGGGTCAGGCAGCAAGGCGATCAGGAACAAGGCAAGCAAGGCACAAAGCAGGTACAGGAACTTAATGCAAGGCATGGCGTCACAAAAAGTTATGCTCCGCAATGATAGTCTGGGCTGAGCAGGTATTTAAGGAACCTCCCTCCAAAGGGAAGTGGGGCGGAACCAGAGAGGACGTGCTGATAGGCTGTTGGGTCGCGCAGGTGCGCCCTATTGTGCAGCCCGATTATGTATAAGGGCGGAGCCTGGAGGCAGGGCCAGGGGAAGCCTGTATTCCACGCGTCACTGACGTCAAGGGATGGCGACTCGATCGCGCGCATCGCGCATGTCAGTCTTCGGAGCGGGGCAGAGACTGTGTGTGGATCTGGGAGGGCAGACTGATCGCGCGTGCTGTGGAACTGCCGCGGGACCGCAATACTTGAGTGCCAGATGTAGAAGGCTGAATAGGTGCGTTCCGGCCATCAGGATGGCGAATCCTCACACCTGCAAAGGATTCTCAACAAAGTATTAAAAATGAACATTTTATTTATGATTGTGTTAATTTGTCCAATTACATTTGAGCCCCTGAAATAAGGGGACTGTGTATGAAAATGGTTGCAATTCCTAAATGTTTCATACGATATTTTTGTTTAACCCCCTGAATTAAAGCTGAATCTCTACATTTCTATTGCATTTCAGTTGTTTCATTTCAAATCCATTGTGGTGGCGTACAGAGCCAAAATTATGAAAATTGTGTCAGTGTCCAATTATTTCCGGACATAACTGTATATAGAACAGCAATAAATCATGCATGTCTCTGAATGTAATTTATAGATTAGCTCAGAGGATCAAAGGGAACTAATGCAAATCACGTTTCACGGGTTAAATACAGGTAACCAAGTTTAAAATACTTTTAACATTTTCAAATGTCTCCATAGTAACCAAATACTGTGAAGTGTTTTTACTATTTGACAAGCTTGTGTATAATTGTAAATTGTTGATCCAGACTTCGTTTTGTTTAAACTACTGTAATTATGCTGCTACCATTGGCTGAAAAGATAAAGGGAAGGAACAATAATGACAAGATAAATTAGAATTATACAGGAGACAAAGAAAATACATACAAATACATTTTTTTAAATCGGGAAGCAAATAAGTACAAAGTTTAAAAAGAAGCGCTGAATATTTTTTTTTTTTAATTCTTCCAATGAATTCTTCCGATGTTTAACCGTTTAAACTTGTCAGCAGTTTACTTTGTTGAGGTACTGTAGCTAATACAAAAAGGTACTGTATAATATCTAGCGGCTGAGCAATCCAAACTTCTGATCTTCCATCAATCATATTTTTAAGATTTAAATATATGGGCCTTCTGTGATCTGATCTTTAGTTATAGAACTAAAATACTCTACTACTGAAAGTGGGCATAGGCCTGTGTATGTAGAACAATGCATAGGCTCCAACATTTTCTGACGGACCTATTCTAATATAGCTATAATATTTGATTATGTTATCTTACGGTGTTGTGTAACCAAGACAAAAGTATACGTTGAAAAATTGCCAGCTCCACTATTGACTCTGGAAAACCAAGTTACACACCACACAATTTCAAATCGATCATTTCTTTTGGATGTATCCGTAGTGATGACAATTCTCTCCTAAAATCTCAAACGCAAGCACATAAAGAGAAAATGCAATCGATGGATCAGTCTTGGCAAAAAGGTATCAATTATGTCATGGGAAACAAGGTAATTTTCAAACTTTCCTCAGGCTAAAAATGCTAGCTGAATACACAAAAATGTATCAAACTCCATTAATAAACTAAAGATACCTACTCATTTGTATCTCAATTACAATGGCTAAACAGACGTAGAGTATGCATCTATAAGTGACAGATAAAGGGTTAATAAAGCGCAACAAATATTGTGATAAAATAAAGCTGCTGCCTGAACACCTGTGGTTTCCCCAAACCGCAATTACATAAACCTGAACCAAAAAGTGCTCGTGGCGCAAAGTGACCAAATATAAACAGTGCAATGTGCAAATAAACCCAGTGATGTATAGCAGGGGTGAGCAAACTTTTTATGCCGAGCCCCCCTTTTTATCCATGAAATTTCTCGCCCCCCCCCCTGCCAGATGTAATCAAAATCACATTAAAAAAAACCTTTATTGAACGGTATACAATGTAAATACATATATGTCTAAGGCCGCGCATGTAGTGCCTGCGACGGCGACGCTAGCGAAAGTTGTATTTCGCTTTGCGGCGGCGGCGATCAGGCTATTGATTGGTTCAGAGGCTGTCACATGACGACAGCCCCTGAAAAATCAAACATTGCCGCCTTAAAAAAATTGCGTCGCCCAGTCACGCTTACTATAAGCGCACGCGGAGGCGACAATGCATTTGTTTTCTGGCGATGTCGCGTCGCCGGCACTATAAGCGCAGCCTAAATACTTACATACTTCAACAGCTCGCTCTTGCAAAATTAGGCTGCGTCCACACTGCCGCTGAGAGCGGTGACATCACCAACTCCAAGCATGAGTACAGGGTGTCCTGCATCATTTTGCAAGCACAAGCGGGGAAGTGTTTACACTTTTTTTTATTATTTTTGTACATTCATAGTATGATTGATACAGTGGCAGCCGACCCTCTCACTTGCAGAGGATCGCAGCGAAGCAGGCTGCCAGCGGAGGAGAGCAGGAACACAGCGCTATTGTAGGGCAGACACCAGAAGGAGGGGCGTTTGACATCACAGCGCTGGGGCGTGTTCCTCCCCCTTACCTCCGAATCACGTGGCCGCCACCTGCACTATTCTGTTTGGCCGCCCGCGCGCGCAGGTTTTGCCGCAAGCCCCCCGCCACACACACACACATATATACACATACATATATATATATATATATATATTATAACCTATTTGTGTATACACACACACACACACACACACACACAACACACACACACACACACACACACACACACACACACACACACACACACGTAAAACATACTGGACACCTAACAAGCTCCTATTGAACCCCTAAAATAACCACAACATATATATAAGCATATGAGTGTCACAGAGGAGTACTACTGAGCACGGGAATATATATTTAAAATCAGAGACAGAACATAAAACACAGACAGAGAGCTCAGTTTTTAGCACATCCAGTGAAACTCATACACGGTACAGTGCCTAATTATATGTATAAATATCAAGTAAATGGTCTTTTTAGTTTACACTTTTTGGCCAAAATTGTTGTAAGCCCCCTTAGGCACTGTACCTGTTGATGTTTCACTGGATGTGTAAAAACTGAGCTCTGTCTGTGTTTTATGTTCTGTCTCTGATTTTAAATATATATTGCCATGCTCAGTAAGCACTCCTCTGTGACACTCATAGCTTATATATATGTTTTGTTATTTTGGGGGTTCAATAGGAGCTTGTTAGGTGTCCGGTATGTTTTACAATTGTTGTCAGCTATCTTCTTGCTGATTGGAGGGTGGCAACCTCTTACCTATTGTAGCTCAACCCCCTCCCACACATTTAAATGGTTAAGGCTCACTCCATAGCATCTTCCACTCAGGGGAACTTGCTGCTTGCAGTATGGTTGTGACAACTTTAATACAGAGTGCTTTTCCTGGTAATGTCCAGTTTATTAAAAAGCTTCAATCAGACTTAGAACTTTGCAACTAATATTGACAGATTTACTATAAATCATTCTTCCTGTTACTACACAGGTTATTAAGAATTTATATTAGAGTTAGGGACCCCTGAATTGTGGTCTGCCGTGCAGTTGGCTCAGGGGCTTACAACAATTTTGGCCAAAAATGTTAAACTAAAAGACCATTTTACTTGATATTTCTACATTTATATTTAGGCACTGTACCGTGTATGAGTTTCACTGGATGTGCTAAACACTGAGCTCTGTCTGTGTTTTATGTTCTGTCTCTGATTTTAAATATACACACACACACACACACCTGGGGGAGGGAGTAACTAAGCCTGCTCAGGTCCCCCCATGTGCTGCAGAAAACAGGCGGGTAACAGACAGGAGGAGGAGGGCTTGCCTGTGTGCAGGGAAGGCCCCGCAGCAAGGCCCCCGCCCCCCTCTGCAGGCAGACACAGCAGGGAACTGGAAGCAGCCTCTGCACAGAGCTTCTGGCCGCCCGTGCACAGCTCTGCCCGCCCCCAGGTTTCCCCGCACGCAGCCCGCGCCCCCCTACATAATCTTGCGCCCCCCACTTTGCGCACCGCTGATATATAGCACTGAAAACACATAATATTGTCACTCCATGTGTAGAATTCCTCAGGTGTGTGGACTCCTGGTTAACCTCATATGAAGAAAAAAACACAAATGCAGAGGGCATAGTGTATTAACATTTACTCATGATGACAAACAACACAGGGGGGGAGGGGAGGAAACAAACTCACACTCTCCCCGTTGGTGTATAAGCAAGAAGTGACTTCGGGTGCACTTCAACCCTTTTCCCGAAATGACTGCTCCCAAATCAGCTGCTGGGCATGTAGAGACATATGCAGACTCCGGTCTCCTCCCCCCCCCCCCCTATGTTGTTTGTCATCATGAGTAAATGTTAATACACTATACCTTCTGCATTTGTGTTCTTTTCTTCATATGAGGTTAACCAGGAGTCCACGCATGGAATGACAGTATTATGTGTTTTCAGTGCTCTACATCATTGGGTTTATTTGCACATTGCACTGTTTATATTTGGACAGTATGCATCTATAGTTTACTTCAAACTCTCGAGTTAACCCGAGTCGCAGCATGAGTGGCCACCAAAGCGAGTCTCCCTCACTATGCTTCCCCTTCACTGTTCCTGTCCATTAAGCCAGTGTGAAAAGACAGACAACTTCCAGAACCTGGAGACAGCCAGCACCTCCCCCTGTGTTTCTGCTATGGGTGGTAGTTTGCTGTCCAACGGACTTAAGCTCAGACTCTCATGGAGATAACACATGAGTCGCAGCATAGGCGGTAGTAGCCTTTGGTGACACCCGAAGAGCAGCCAAAGGGTGTCAGCCATTTGCTGATAATACAGCTGCTCTGTCATTGGACTTGGGTGTAAGGATTCTGCTCGATCCGTGCCGGGTTTTCACTACAGTCCAGGTTTTCTGTTTCTCCTGCCCTTTCTGCTCACTGTGGCCATTTTGGGTACTGGCAGCCTGCTTTATAAGGCTGCAGTTACCATAGGGAGTCGCCGAGCAAAGTTCTACAGTTTCCAGCTCCTGTTGGTCTTCGCAGTTACGCTTTACCCTCTTGCCTCTTTTGATTTCCTGTTGCTAACCCCGAACCGTGACCCAGACCTCGCTGCATTCCACCTGCCCTGGCCTCCGCCTGTCTCACTGACTTTGCACCTCGTCTGCCAGCCCTGACCCCTGTTTCCATACCGACTACGGATACTCTTACAGGACTCTGCCCCTGGGCCCGGGTCTGTTTATTTGTATCCCGACCTCACCCCTACAGGTCCGCTTCCTGATTTGAGACGAGCACCGTCACATTGGGTAACATATTTCAGATATATATTGAAGCATTTGCATCGTCACACATTAATCTGCTCTCACAGCTCTACCTCCGCATAATCCCACTTACTTCCTCCCCAACAGCAACTCCTTCAAATAAGAAGCAGCAATCTGAAACACACAGCCTTCCCACCCCCCTGCGCCCAATGTTTCCATTTACGCATCGCTAGAGATTCCAAGCTCCTTGGGGCAGGGCCCTGCTTACCTACTGGAACAATGCATGCTAATGTTTATTATTTTATTGCTTTCATTCTCCAACTCTATGGAACTGCGCTACAGAATATGTTGGCGTGTTATAAATAAATTTGAATAGTTAAATTACAATGCAACGCAATTTTGTTGTTAAAACTATTCTATACCGTATATGCAAAATAACTTAAAAAAAAAAAAACCACAAAAAAAAAACCACAAAAAAAAAAACCACATGCATCCGTCAAGTTCAACCTATGCTAAATTTAGACGACAGATAGTTTATCCTATATCCGTACTTCCAGTATATTTATCCAGAGGAAGGCAAACAAAAGACCCCAGTGTCATATCATCCAATGATATCTCATAAGGGGAGAAAATAAATTCCTACCCGACTCCAAGAATTGGCAATCGGATTACTCCCTGGATCAACATCCTTCCCATGTATACTTATTTGGTATATCCCTGTATACCTTTCCTTTCTAAAAAGATGTCCAATCTTTTTTTTTTAACAAATCTATTGTATCTGCCATCACAGTCTCCATGGGTAATGAATTCCACATTTTAACTGCCCTTATTGTAAAGAACCCTTTCCTTTGTTGCTGGTGAAATCTCCTTTCCTCCAACCTTAAGGGATGCCCCAGAGTACTTTGTACTGCCCGTGGGATGAGTACTTCTTTTCAAAGCTCCTTGTACTGTCCCCGAATATATTTGCATATCCACTCTTAGACGCCTCTTTTCTAATGTAAACTAATCTAATTTAGCTAGCCTCTCATCATAAATCAGATTATCCATCTCCTTTATTCATTTGGAGGCTCTTCTCTACACTCTCTCTAGTTCCATAATGTATTTACAAAGGAGTGGTGCCCAAAATTGTACTCCAGATTCAAGTTGTGGTCTTACTAATTCTTTATAAAGGGGCATAATTATGTTTACTTCCCTTCTATCCATTGCCCGTTTAATGCAGGATGAAATCTTGTTTGCCGTTGCAGCTACTGCACAACATTGTTTATCCCCATTTAATTTGTAAGTTGCCTGTTTATTTTTGCTTCCCAAATGCATAACCGTATATTTATCTGTATTAAACCTCACCTGCCATTTACTTTCCCAAGTTCCAGTCTCTCCAAGTCCTTCTGGAGAAAAATTACATCCTGCTCTGATTCTACTACCTTACACAATTTAGTGTTATCAGCAAAGATAGAGACTTTGCTCTCTATACCAACCACATTAATAAACAAGTTAAATAGCAGGGGTCCCAGTTCCGATCCCTGAGGTACTCCACTCACGACTTTAGCCCAACCTAAAAAAGTTTCATTTATAACAACCCTCTGTTGTCTATATTACTGGCAATTTTGAGTCAAAACACACGATTTGTAAGATTGTTAGTTATTTATTAAAGCCATAGGATTTATATTCTTACTAGAAAGACTGCATTCCTCTTGGTTAAAGGAACACGAAGATTTGGATCTCTGCATTTTACTTTTCACCATGATGGGCTTGGTAGGGATGTAAAGTTCTGCATTGTCCCTTCTTTTTGCAGACAAAACTTCATGTTTCCTAGCAACAGCTTAAAAAACAAACAACACAGCATAAGATGTAAGACACATGAAAGCATTGTGCATGTATTTTTAAAAAAAGGTGCAGTTGCTGGTGCTCTATTTTGAAGGGAAAATAATACTTTTTTTAGCTGATTTCCTGTTTAAAACTTGGCACAACTTGAAACCATTATTTTCTAGCAGACAATTTATCAAAAAGAAATAACGGTTTTGAATCAATTAAAATAAATGGAGTTCACTTTACATTTCTGTGTCTCACAGTTTTTCTAAAAGTGATTACACCTATAAACTTTAAGAACGAGATGTGTGTTTGTGTGTACACACACACACACACACACACACTAAGGAAGCACATTCAGTATCATTCCTTCTGTACATAATATTATATAGATCATTTTCAGCCCGTGTCGATCCAGTGATGTATGAAGGACTCCCCATTTATCTTTCAGTTGACCGCGGTTGCGAGCCGCTCTTCTCCACGTTGCTCCAACAATTTTTCTTATTTCATCCTCCCATCTTGCATTTGGACATTGTCTTGGTCTTTTAATCTCTTGGAATCCAGTAGAGTACCATATTTGTCCAACGAAGTTCGTTTCTTCCTGCGATATAGATTTATGCACAGCAGGGGTGATACCGAATCTGCTGCCTTAGAATGTTTTTTATAAGGAATGTATGTATATGTATATGTACAAAGAAAGAGAGACAGAGAGAGAGACACAGAGAGAGAAAGAGAGTGCGACAGAGAGAGAGACACAGAGAAAGAGAGAGAGACACAGAGAGAGAGAGAGTGCGACAGAGAGAGAGAGAGAGAGAGTGCGACAGAGAGAGAGAGAGAGAGAGAGTGCGACAGAGAGAGAGAGAGAGAGAGAGAGAGAGAGCGAGAGAGAGAGAGAGAGAGAGAGAGAGAGAGAGAGAGAGAGAGAGAGAGAGAGAGAGAGAGAGAGAGAGAGAGAGAGAGAGAGAGAGAGAGAGAGAGAGAGAGAGAGAGAG
>WSYH01010126.1:0-23975 GCA_036426205.1 Ascaphus truei | reverse complement strand
GGGTGATGTTGAGGTGCAAGGGGGAAGTAGGTGAGTGACAAAGGGGGGTGATTTGAGGTCAAGGGGGTGTGATTTGAGTGCATTGGGGGGTGATTTGAGGTGCATGGGGGGTGATTTTGAGGTGCAAGGGGGGTGATTTGAGGTGTATGGGGGGTGCATGGGGGTGATTTGAGGTTGCAAGGGGAAGAGTGCAGTGGAGTTGCAAGCGGGAAGAGTGATGTAGGGTGCAAGGGGACCTGTGAGGTGCAAGGGGGCAGAGATTGAGGTGCAGGGGGGGTGTGATTGGTGCTGTGCAGGGGGGTATTGTGTGTTTGATGTGGAGGGGGAGTATTATGTGTGTGGGTGAGGGGGAGAGATGGGTTATGAGATCTATATGGGGGTATCGCAAAGGTTGATAGTGAGGATTTCTGGGGGAGATATGATGATGATGATGATGATGAGGGGTGCTGGGGGAGGATATGAGGATAGATTAGAGGGTTGCTGGAGGAGAGATGATATGGTGATGATGATTTTACCCGTGCCCCAATTTTTTTTTCCTTGGAGCACTCGCTCGCCTTCTCACTTTACGAGTTGTGGCAGGCCTGAGATGAGTGATAATACTTTGGACGCGTTTTTCCATTACGTTCTGTATTACGGCAAACATAGTGATCAATGTTATGGACTTTCTCTAGCACTTGGTATGACAAACTTCAGCGCACTTAGAAATGATTGCTCTTCCATGAAGTCATCTAGAAAGATTTATTGCATTGAGTAAAGACTTGTGACCCCTTCTCTATGATCAGTCGACTCCTGAAAAACGGAAATCAGATGACAGACTTTTAAGGGAATCTGGTCGACACTAAAGCTCTACTTATCTCTACTACGGAACTCAGGGACTTATTGTGACTATGTTGTATCGATGCACAGGACCACCAGCCTAGCCCATCATTTAAAGCTATGCAGTCTAGAGTGTTAAAGGAGTAATGCGAGATCGACTTACCGAGGAGTGAACAGGGAGAACTGGAAATCGCAATTATATTGAGCAGCGAAGTTGTTGTGTCTCTGTAACTCACTTACCTGCTCTCTGTGGGTCTTCGACGACAGGTCATGTGATGTCACGCATCGCCATTGCAACGCGCAGCAAATGAAGTGGCGGGGTGATGTGACGTCACATGACGCCGAGTCTGGGAGAGGGGGGGGGGATGCAAACGCTGCGGCTCCCGTCAGGGGGGCACAGCTCAAGAAGTTTTGTGCACCCCTGGTCTACTTATCTCCGCCAACAAAATTATGCAAATAGAAGTGTTTTAATGACTCTTAACATTAATTTTGTCTGGTGCAGATAATTAAACCATTCTGGTCTTTACGTGAAGTTGGATATTTTTTTTTCTATCTAGCGCAGGCACTCTCTGTAGGATACTTAATACTCAGTGTGCGCCATTTCCTAAAAAATTAATATATATACATACGCGTTGTCTCTGAGTTGTGTGTGTGTGTGTGTGTGTGTGTATGTGTATTATCTATCATATATATATATATATAGATATATATATATATATATATATATATATATATCTTATATATTCTTTTTATTATTCTTTTTTATTATCTGTTTTTCTCAGAGTGAAGTTTCCCCCCCGGGGGGAAATGGCGGTGCACAGCGTGCCAACAAGTGCCTTATAATCATATATAATATATATATTTATTATTATTGTGCAGGCACAGTCATCTTTTTATTTTTCCTGGTATAAAATGAACCTAACCATTCTAGGGTCTAGAAGAGGATTTCTGGCCACACGTGTTCATCTTTTAAAAGTAAATAATCAACTGCCGTGTGCTCACGAATAGGAGGGATGATCTTGATCGCTGTGGGTAACCAAGATGAGCTCTCGCCTTGATAAAGACTGCGTCGTCGAAACTTTGGTTTGCTTCACTGCTGAATAAATCTCCTAAAGAGAAGACTGTGGCCGGGAGCATTTTTCTCTCATCTTGCTACACATTCTAGACCCAGCATATGCTGCTAAAGGCAAGCTTTTTACTGTAGGTGATGAAAAAGCTTATTGACAAGTGCCCTTGGAGTTTAGCAATCAATTGGAGAACACATTGTCCCCTATTGAACAACTTGTCTTATTTGAGGGGCAAACATCAATCCCAGCCTATCGTATTAAGTGTTTTCATTAAATGTTTGGACATCTTTCTACTGGAATGAAGGGGCGATCATTCATCATTGGGTGAATATTTGCCACCTACTAGTGCACAAGTTTGATGGCTTAAAGTCAACCGAAGTGTGTCTGCAATGTGATTGTTGTCCAACCCCGTAGATGCTGTACACTCATATAAGAGCAAAACAAAGCTGTTATGGTGCCTAACATAGACCTGACCAATATAGGTTGTAACACATATAAGGAAAAAAAAATCAATCCATTCCAAGAGTATCCCACACTATAATGGACCATCTATAATCTGAAACATCACATCCATTTGATCAATATACCGAAGAGTAACCCTTTGTATTGATGAATACTCACACTTGCTTGTGTCTGGTCTGTACATTGAAAGGGATTCCTTGGTGTTAACTGGAGCAATTCACTCACTTTTTGCAGATTGGTCTTCAATGGGTTCTTCATAGAGGTGTGGCTGCCGGTTCTCCAGAGTAGTAGAGCAGGTTCAGCAGGGAGAGATGGAGCACTACCGGAAAAAATTGCTGGAGAGTGTGTGTTCCCAATAAAAATAAGGTTTATTGGATCAGAGCATGACAATAAGGATGAGCCCCAGGGCCCCCACCAACGCGTTTCGAGCTTCCGCTCTTTCTCAGGTGAACACTCTGATCAAATCTCTTACCTTGTAAAGGTTCATTTCTCCCCCCGCCTTTCCTCACCCTAACCCGTCGCTTGGCTGCGTCACAGCAGCGCGCCGTGTTATAGGGCGCGCCAGAGTGGCGCCCGTCGCGCAGGGTAGAGCGGTGACGTCAGCGCGTCTATAACATCAACAACAACTTTATTATTATTTCAAACGAACATTGACAAAAACTTTAAAATAACTTTATTATACCTTAAGCAATAGTATGTCACACGATCTTCATTACAAATGAAGTATATATTGGGAACAATGTTAAAAACAAAGATAATCATGTATTTAAAAGAAATATTAAAAGAAAAGACAATCATGGATGTTAAGGTTTAGATTTATATATATGACTCTGTAAACGGACCCAGAAGATATAAATTAGAACATGCAGCCATTTGTGTGTATGTTATGTAAAATATATAGAAGTTCACTAATTGAGCCTTGTCTGTGAATTATCCATCCAACATTTCACACATCCCGTTTAGTCTAAGTACGGGAACAGAGTCAATAATCGATTGTTTATTGATCCATATTCTTGTAGAAATCATTAGATTGTGTGGACCGAAAATTTATTTTAGCATATATAAGTCCATATTTTTTTGATCACTATTTTTATATATATTTTTTTACATCTAAACTTATTGTAAATGTTATACCCAATTAGTGACAAAGTTAGTATAATTAGTTATACAAGTTACATACTTCAACACACATTTATCAATTGCACGACATAAGATTGTTGTCATAACACTATTGTATTTGATTTTTTAATTGATTTTCATTTTATTTTAGAAATGATTGAGATCCCATTCTGAATTTAGACCAAAGGAGTCTTGTATTGAGGGGTAAAAATCCAGAAGAGTTCCCTTTTATCAAGTATGTCCAAACCTGTTTTCCCCCTCTGTAGGGTTTTTTAATATGTTCAATGCCTCTATATTTTAATTTTCTAATGTCTCCTTGTTTGCAATTAGTGAAATTAGGGATACTGGATGGTGGAGATCCCCTACCTTAATTAATCTAATGTGCTCCCCTCATTCTCACTTTTAAAGCTGTGTGGTACGTCCCACATATTGTTTGTCACATCCACAGTCCAATACATAGACTATAGAATGTGGCATTACAATTAATGAAGGATCAGAGTGTTTATCACCTTGAGAAAGAGCGGAAGCTCGAAACGCGTTGGTGGGGGCCCTGGGGCTCATCCTTATTGTCATGCTCTTGATCCAATAACCTTATTTTTATTGGGAACACTCTCTCCAGCAATTTTTTCTCGGTAGTGCTCCATCTCCCCCTTCTGAACCTGTACACTCACTTATAGTTCTCACTGTATCTTAACTAGTTTTGACTTTTTTTTAAGAATAAAGTGCATTTTACATTACTGTATACACGGCCCTTAAATATAGTTGTGTGTTACATGCTCATTGCTTTGACTTTAGTAAAAACGATCATAATTTTTTTTCCTTTTTAAAGCACTGACGGTGTACACAGCACTATATATATGGAATTTTTCCTGGTCACAAGAAGTCCCCGCCCCATAGATCTTACTGTCTATGTTTTGGTGCCCGAGACACGTGAGATGCGGTGACTTGCCCAAGTTCTCAAAGAGCGGACCATGGGATTCTAACCAGGTTCACCCACTTCAAAGGCAGTCGCATTACCACTGAGTTACTACTACTTCAGCCTTTATTGTAGGTGATAAAAAAGGGGGTACACTCGGACGCTAATGAATGAAGAGAAGTGGTGTACCAAGTTTTCCTCAAAGAGCAAAACAACAATGTAGATGAACATAAAAAAAACTACAGTATTTTTAAAAATGAATTACAATGGACACAAACAAAAACAATTCCCTATTTAAGGAAAATCAAATACTGTACATAAACTGCCCTTAAGCCAGCATCAAACATTCAAATTATATCCCAGAACAAACCTTTTTCTGGAATGCCTTGTGTGTATGAAACCTTTAAAAAAAAAATCATATTATATATATTCAGCTGGTTGCTTTTCAGACTGATAAACACATACACAGGATGGCACCCTGGTTGAATGTCCTCCCAACTAGAATATAATGGAGTGTAAATCCTTGTGGTGTTGGTGGCCAAGATAATTGGGATCTTTAATTTGCAATTGCTTATTTAACCTTTTATGGTCATCTCAAGCATGCATCTAATGACTCAAATGAGTTACATCCAGTGCTTTGAATAGTGGTCACAATGTCGGAATGATTGCAGCAATGGAGGTTTGTGGCATATAGGTTACATAGGAGAGAATAATATGACAATATATTAACAAGTGGTAATAGCTGCTTGGGGATAGTGGTGTGAGTGTCACCTCCGTCGTGTACCAATTAATACACAGAATGTACTTGCACTGGTACTTGCCACAGTCTATGCACTGACCCTCTCTGTTGGAACAAGTCCTATTTCACGAGGAGTTGTGCTTACGATAACTGTGTTATGCTGTATATGGTTGTACCTTATCTTCTCTGCGTTGTGTGTTTAGGTATACTCACACCGTGCTGATATCCCGCAGCTACCACTTGATTCTCCGTCTTCTCGCGATCTCAGCCTGATGTACCTCCGACAGCACTGCAATTCCTTTGCTGGAAAATGGTGTAGCTTTTGACATAGTTTATCCCTGGCCTGGGTGTAAGTGCTGAATATTCAATTTCACGTTTGCAGACCCCCGGGGACCTCCCGGTCTGTGCTGCTTGCAACGCCGATTCACCTGACGCTTCCTCTCCGTTTTGATCAGTTTTGGCGGCAAACATAGGAGGACTGAATAATTGAATGCTGAAGCGGGTGCTTGTGGTCAGTTAGTCACAGGTAAAACGCCCTACGCGTTTTCTCTCCATAGACTGTCTTCCTCCTCCATTGTAATGTTGGTTGAGACAATACTGTAAATATTTTTCATTTTTTACCACCTATCTCCTGGGCAGTGCGCTGCTCTGTGCATTTTTTATTTTTTATTTTAGAGTCGTTCTGCAGTCCATTGATAATTCTGAGTGACCTGGTTCAAGTCTCAGGCACTTCGCTCATTCATCGCGATCCGTCATCTCCTCTGTAATAAATGCAGGCAGGTGTAACTCAATGGAAGCTCTTACTACAAAAATTGCCCTCAAAACTGTGAGTTTTCAGCAACAGAGAGCTGTTAAGTTTGAGTCTAAAGGGCCTCGTTCATTATCTTGCGCTAAGAATCTCAACAATGTCGTCGTCAGGCGCTCTTTCCTGGGGTTCTTTTCACAAACACATGAATTATGAGGTGGTACTCTTGAGAAATATAACTGTTCCATTCTCTTTCTTGTCAACTGATCCATGGTCACTGGTTTAGAATGTGTGTTTTGCAGTTTTGTTTTTTGTTAATTCGCTAAAAGCTGCTGGCTTTATCTCTTGCTGCCTTGTGGTCTGAGATCTTAGATTTAATTTGCGTCACTAACCATGGTATAAACTCTTTTTTTTTTTTTACTTCTCAGAAATTAGTTTTGCAACCTGCCCGCCAACCTTCCCGGGCACTTCCCATAATGTTTCAAGGGCTGTTATTAAGTAGGCCCAGAACATGACCTGCTGTAAAACAATCTTTGCTGGCTTATTAGAGTGCATACTATAATTAAATGTTTCTAGAACTGGTACAAACGCTATGGTTCGTTACTCTTTGGCTATTAAAAATGGCTTTAAATATTTTTTTCCACTTTGTAAATATACTTATTGAGGAGGGATAGATCTTCATTGCATATTTCATATATTTGCAATTTATTTGTTCATGTGTAGGTTTAGGACCTTATTAGGATACAAACAAAAGTGGCTGTGATGCATACCTTGAATTACTCATGCAAAATGTAAAAAAGCACACAATATTGCATTGGTAAGGTGCTTCACTGGAATATAAATACAATTCCAGGGGCAGCGAGAAAATCTGACTTGACCAAGGTTATTTATAACTAGACTTAGCTGGTACTTCCCAACTGTAGTTTCAGTCTGCTGTCAGGGATAGAGGAAAATGGCTGTCTGTGAATGACATGTCATACTGGCATTATGCTTATAATATGAATACAATGTAAAAATAACAAATTGGAAGCAGGGATGATTTCAAGAAATGTCCATAGTGTGTACACATATTTATTCTCCCTTGTAATCTGTACAGTATCCAACTTCTAGTACAATGTTTGGTGGTTCTATCTCCTAGCAGCTGCTGAATACCTGCATTGCTTATATCAACCTGACGTGTAAATGGAGGTGTTATGTTACGTCATCAGCCGCAATCACTGCGATAGATCACTTGGTTTATAAGCCTTTCCTTACTCAATGAAATTGTGTTCCAAACATGGGCATGACTCACATGTATATTTTTTATTTACTGTACGTACTTATACAAGGTGTGGTTTTCAAAATCTGAAGCATCTGAAAATGTCACAGCAAGTAACCGTGTTTTATAGTTTGTAACAATTTCTCCCAGTGTTCAACCCATTCATCTTAAGAACAAAGATATCGGACAGTTTTTGTCAAATCTGACCCTTGCAATAATTGTTTTAATATTACTGTAGTAATGAGTAAAACCAAAATTTTTACTTTAATAAGTTTATTTTATTTTTTTTTTGCTATTTTATTCCAAAATGACGACAGGGGGTCCGGTCCATAAGGAAGGTGACTTGTGCTGTAAAGTACACATCCCTTTCAATATAACTCACTGTACTTTCTGATTGAAAAGATCTCAGCTAATGAGTGTTTTTTTTAATAGATGGCTGCTGTCCTTTTTTTGGAATCTGCCTATCGGTTTGTTGCCATGTTTTATGGTCATGGTGGTTTGGGATTCTGTATTTTAGATCTAATCAGTGACTTGTATGTATGTGCTGTGTGCATAAGTAATGCATTGCAGGTATGTGGTTGGAGGGGCTTGGTGTGTGTGTGTAATGTTCTCACTGTTTAAAATGTGTTTATGATTTTCCTGATATTAACTCTCTACTGTCCTGAAGATGATCGTTTTAAACAATAAAGTCTTTTTAGGTTATGAGTATACCTGAAAAGTGACAATTTTGATGCCTTAGATCAGTGGTTTCCAAACCTTTTTTACAGTGTGGCACCCCTCTTAAAAAATATTTGATTCGCAAACCCTAATTAATCTTACTAATGGTTTCACTGATAACAGGCGTATAGTGTCCCGAGTCTTGGGGAAACACACGCTTAATAAGGCCCCAAACGGCACCTTGGTGAGTGCACCACGTGGGGGGCATAGCGTCAATCAAGCGGAGCTTCCACAGTCACGTCCCACACTGCCTTTGCTGCTGTGGATGCCAAAGCATTGTGGGGTGCAACTTTGAAAGCTCCTGCTGCATTGACAGTATACCACCCCCACAAGTGCGGGCTCAGGAACTCACTATGCTGTACTGCTGGAATCTGCCATTACTTATGTTTTGGGGCAAACCCTTTTAGAGACAAACCTTGTGAATTTGGGAATCACTACCTTAGATCAATACATGTTGGAACTGTTTCAAAATCTTTATTCTTGCCCTTACCAATTCAGTAGGTCTACAATTGATTCTTGCCCTGATTTTATGTTGGCCTTTTTTAACGAATTTCTTTTGTTTTTTGCTTACGTGCATGATTGCTGCCAAATAATCTGGGTGAACATTCGGATGCTGATAAATTGATTCTTTAGTTTGCCCTGTAATGAACAGATCTAAAAAATGTATCCTGCAAATTTACCAAATGCCTTTTATGCATACTACATATAATAATGTAACTCTTCTTGGGAAGGTTTTTTTAAATTCTTTTTAGAGTGGGTTGGTTTGAACGATTGTTTTTGGAATGCTCTGGCTTTTGTCTGTGTATCATGAACTTTGACTCATAACCCATGGTAAACTCCCATAATACATTGTAATTCACATGAATGGACAATAATGGCCATATTGACTAAGCCATGCTGTATTGGGGAGGTGATATGGTTCTCATTACCATGTCTACTACTGTATACTACTATGCCATCATTATACAATTACCTGCTCAATTCGCGTAAAAGTAAACATACCTGTAGAAAAATTATCGAACTAGAACTGCCATACCTTACACATAAGATCATTAAACTATGTCACCATTTAGTAAGGGGCTGGCAAGGAGGACGCGTTTTCCATGCTGAAGAATTATTTACCGACTTCAAGCTTGTCAAAACAAAGCTGAAATAATATTTTTTGTTTTTTGTGTGCAGTTTACAAGAGCATTATTCTCCAGAAACCAGGCTTATTTACCAGAAACAGGCCTTATTTAAACGCCAGAAAACCAGGCTTAGACACAAACAGTTATTAACCCAGAATCCAGGCTTATTTAACCCAGAAAACCAGCATTATTTTAACCAACCCCGAAACCAGGCTTATTTATTTTTTAGAGAGTACCAATACTGTCCATGGCTCTCAGGCTATGACAGTTGCGGAACTGACAACATCAATGTCAGTGTGGCTGCAGTGAGGAACAATAGTGCGGCAGGGTGCAGGGGGACCACAATATCGGTCCGGGCCAGGGGCACATTGCTTACACACCGCTGTCTGCTCATCCAGCCTGTAATTCCCGCCGGCTCTCCGGACTGTTTCTGCCCGTTGCGTTAACGTCCGAATGGAGTATGACAGATAGATGAAGATGAATCGGCCCGTCCACAGCAATACGTGAGTCATCAGAGTTCAGCTGAGTTTCAGTATTGAAAAGGTTTATTGATACATGGGCACAAGCACACTAAAGTAACAGGCTAACATAACATCACTATAATGATTTAGCCTGCAAAGTGTGTGCCAAAAAGTGGCAATCTATCCCGCACAGATAGATCAATATAGGAGGAGGAGGTGTTAGCAAAAAGAGACTACTGAAAGTATGAATGGTGAGTAATAGTTGAGGATCCAGATAGAGCTGTTGTTCCGAATACCAAGAGTATGGAAATGTGAATGAGAAGGAGGGTGGTCCACGGTGTCAAATGCTGCATCGAGGTCGAGTAATAGGACAGAGTGTGAATTACCTCTGTCGTTGGCACATGAGGTCATTAGTTATTTTAATGAGGGCTGTTTCCGTCGAGTGTGCCGTGATTTGATCATTTGATTTGAAATCATATTTGATTCAAATTGACGTGTCGAGTCCCTGAAGGCCAATAGGAAGCCACCGTGTGATGGAGGATGGTGGCGGGCCATCTTTAACAAAATCCCAGCGTAAACTGGCAACTAACATTTTAAAGAACGTTGGGAACCGCCTGGTCCCGGAGTATACAGTATCGTGTTTCAGCTCTGGGAGTCCCGGTCCCTGGCTCAAGCTCTGTAGGAAAATCTATAAAAAGATTGGCGGGATTGCGCTTAACAGTCGGAGTATATTGTTAGAAATTATTTTTACAATGTTTGAAGAGCTGACTTGCACCTTTTGTAAAGTGCTTTTTAATTGGAAATCCTTCACGACTGATTTAATGTTAATGAATGTGTAGGCTGCTGAGGCTTTAGCTATTCATTATTTATGGAAAGCTGCAATTTTATTTTTTATTGTGAAGGGAGTTAATGGTTTTAAACCGAAATCAAAAGCTTTAGTTTCCATGTGAAACCCGTTTTTGTTTTTAATAATGGCTAGGGGTGGAGTTTCTGGCATAATGTGAAAGTAGATCTCAATTATTTTGGGTCAGATTTAACGCTATTAATGGTGTTAAATGGCCTTCAACCAACGTGCTTCATTAATCAGCGTGATTAGGGCAGTGGTGCGGCAAAGTGGGGAGCACGCCCCCCATGGAGGGTCGCGGGAGATTTTTTCTGGGGGGGGGCGCAGGCAGTTGCAGGGGCCCCGCGCTCTTCCCCGTGGCATTTAAATTAAATGCCGGGGGATGGCGTGAGGCCTCTGCAAACGCTATACTTACCTGACTCTGCCGGAATCACTCGTGTCCATGGCAAACGTTGGCTGGTCATGTGACTTCACACGCGTCAAATGCCAATGCGGCCACGGCTACGTGACCCTGCGTCGTCATTTGATGCCGCAGCAAGGTAAATGGAGGGGGGCGTGAGCCAGCGGGGGGGGAGGCAGGGGGGGCGCCCGCTGCAAAGTTACGCTCCCCTGAATTGGGGGCTTACATCTGACCAAGCGTGTAGACCGTTTTTATGTTTAGCGTGACTTTATGGTTGGGTATTCAGGCCAACGTCTCTCACTATCTTCGCCATTGCTGTAAACACCCCCAGTGCCAAGTGACCTGCGATTATTAGACTTTGGCAATGTCCTCCATGCACTGAATGGGCGTTAATATATTATTATATTAATGATATTGCCTGCTACAAACAACCCAGTCGAATGAATGATTCTCTTTTAGTGGCATTACACACCTGTAACAAATTCTGATGTGAAAAACATTCGCCTACGCCTCAGATCTGAGTGTTTTCCGTGTAATGATATTTGGGTTTCTTTTACTACCAGTCCCCCAAGGAGTTCTGATATTAGTATACAAACTTGACTACGATTGAAGAGTCACTATACCTCCCCTGACTCAAATTATGTGTCATTTTATTTGATGCACTTGTCCGCCTTTTTTTTGTAATTTTATTTTACCTTGTATTGTAATTTTGTGAAGATGCTATGTACCTTGGTGGCCTCTTTCAGTAAATAAACTGTACATACCTATAACTTATATTAAGACGCCACACAGCAGACCCTTCACATGTCGATTAGGGTTATCCTCTTACCCACAGTTATAATCTGTCCATCCAATGGCCGCAATCAAGTCTCTGCTGGCGTTCGATGCTGGAGAGGGATGCTGCCGGGCTGCTGGATTATCAGTCATTTTACGGGTTATTTTGTGCGTTTGGGGTAGGGTGGCTACAAGATAGGGGTTTTAGTTGAAGGGGTTACAATTTGGGGTAGGGTCAATTTTTAGAGTCGGGGGCTTCGGGTAATGATTTACCGGTTTGTATGGGAATTAGTGTCAGGTGGTTATGCGTTTGGGGGATTAGGGTCAAGGGTTAAGGCTTGGTTCGGATTAGGGGAAGAGTTAAGGTTTTATTTTTAAACGGTCAGGTGTAGGCATTGGTACTTAGTGGTTTTCCATGTAAGGGTAGCGTTAGGGACTTATCCTTTGACGGCGAAGCAGCCGTGTAGAGAGGTCTCGGGCAGCAAAGGTGCGTAGTCACTAAACCCCGGCGAAGATTTGATTGTGGCAAAATGTGGCTGCGAACCAACTGGCCCTAGACCATATTCGGGATGGGCAATGGGAGATTGGTTGTTGTGATATTACTGGTTCTGGAATGTCATGTAAATGTTTTTTGAGTCAAAACGTTGTCTATTATATTTGCACATGTTGCATGCTTTGGGGGATGAGTATGGGTGAGGCATAGACAGTGGCCCAATGTTGAATGCATGCAGAACCACCGCTTTAGTTACATTTGGGCTAGAGGCAAGATTTTGGCAATCCGTTCATTCTTGAGATGAGCCTATTAAGGCTGCTGTTCGAATTTTGGTAGTATGACGAGTGAGCATCCTTTGGCTTTCTGTTGACCTTTCTAAATCCACAGCCAGACAGTTGGTCAATTCCTTTTGGAGCTAATTAAATGGTCAATGACACGAGAGAAAGCCTTCTCAAGCAAACCAGTTTGTTTTTAAAGGTTTTTCTCCTTGCCAGTACCCTTGCAGAGCATGTCTTCAGGTTTTAGCTCCCTAGCCTTTCATTCACTTTATCCGACAGAATACCTTCTTGTCGCCAACTGTTTAATGTCGCGTACATATTTTAGAGTGGTGAAATTGATGAGCTTTACCCTGTAAAACCCAGGGAAATTTCTAACTATACATTTAGCTCCGACATGTTTGAGGGTAATTTGCTTCCCGTATCTTCCCTATCATTTTGTCTTGTTCGCTTTCAGCAAATATCAAATGTGTAATACATCTAAGCGGCTGCGGCCAGGGGGTGATTTGGAATGTAGCCTGGCGTTTGTGTTTGTCCGCTCCGGGTAATTGTTTTGGGGTGGCCACTTATCTGCTGCATTTCCTAATTTTGCATCTCTCACTGGACAAGTGAAAGAGATATAGAGCGGATCACAAGGTACCGACCGCACCGCCGCGCTTGGATGGAGCTAACTCCTTTCACCTGTGCCCACTACACTTGGACTGAGACGCCAAAGCCCACTGATCTGGCATATAATCTGAAAACGCTTTGTCAATGTGTAAATGTGAAGCCTATTAAATGAAGGCATTGGGAAATGAGAACTCCAGTAACTTGCTAACTGTTTAGCCGATCTAATGGTGTGTGCTCAACAAAGACATCTCTCCTTCTTTTGACGGAGTAACGAAGAAGAAATGGTTTGTGTGTAGTGAGAGAAGACTACGCTAGCTGCCCATCTATCCGTATACTCCTACGCTATTTAAGGAATCAGACTACCAGTGGTTTAAAGAGCTTCACTATTCTTTATTTCACCGTCCGGCCCCAAGCGCGTTACTCTAAATTGTACGGGCTGTTAGTCCTCATAGGAGGCAATTGATATGATGATTTTTTTTTTTAATGTGGGCTTTTACATTTCTTTAGCTTATATTTGGCTCTCATGTAGTGGTAGGCTGTAGTATAGTGTAATAGAGCAATATCTAATCAGTGTTTGGTTTTGTGGACTCCGCCGCATCAAGAGTTATGATTACTCTGTGGGTGTGAGTGCGTGTGTGTTTATACATTGTTTGTAAGTACCCTGGCCATATTTTCGCTTTGAACATGTTCTAGACTGATAATTAGGCAAGTATAGCGCAGACCCAAAAGTGTATTTCAGGCCTTCCACAAGTAGCACAAAGGCTTCTTAATTTCCACATTGTCATATAATTCTGCATGCACTGCTTTAAACGCAGACAAGAATTCTGGGTAATGAGGCAAATTAACTCTCTTAAACCTGTATGTTTCCCCCCGAACGACCGTTCTTTTGGGTCGCTGCTGTGTTACACAATGTGGAACAGGCAAAGCCTGAGTACAATGTACAGAATGAGAATACCGCAACTCAGAGGCTGTTATCCTGTATATTGTGAAGACTTCTTCTTCACCCTTGCTTAAATGTCCTGAATAAGAGTATGATCTGCTTCACAGCATATTGAATAAGACGCTAAAGATTGCTGTTTTTATTCTTCTGCATGTCTCTTTTAGAGATCTTATTTACTGATTTGTACATTATGAAGGGCTGGTAGTGGCTGCAAAACCATACACTAGGTTAGAGTGAATTAAAAAATACAAGTGACAAAATCCCATTCCATTAACATTCAGTCAAAAACCAGGATGAAGACCGGCTAGTGGTCTACTCAACCTGTGCTGTCTCTGTGATACCGCTGACGTTTCCCATTGAGCACCGCATCAAGAAAACCTTTTTGTAATGGTCAACACTTTATATGTCATTATATTTATTTATTTAAAATAACAAAAAAATTGATACTGTGGCACCATTCATTCATCTCGCCCCTCCTCCACCCCACTCCTCTCCCCCCCCCTGTTTCTTGTAATATTTTCTGCGGTCGTCTTTAAAAAGATAAACCTGGTGAATTCTAAGTTCATTTGGTTAAACTCTTACCGGCAAGCTGGTGACTACATTACAGGGGTCAGCTTCATGGAGCTTCACGTGCTCGTGTTGAGCGAACAAGCTGCTGAACAGGCTACCCAACCTTACCCAAAGTCAGTGACTGGTTAGCCACAAAACACAGACTGTCAAGTCGGTGAGGATGAGGTTGTGCAGGTATTTTCTTTTCTATCAGCCATTGCTTGTGTTCTTCTTATTGTTTATTTTCTGTGTCAGTGGCAATGCACATCGCGAGACCCTAAGCGGCGGATTTACCCTTTTTAGGCCCTCTAATATTCTAATTTCTTTGCCATGACTGCTCACAGAGCGCTTTGAATTGAAAGTCGTCCGTATTACTATTTTAATTCCTTCTTTCCTTCTTGCCTTTAATTCTTTTTAATCTTTCCTTTCTTGTCGTCCATGTAGACACGAGTATTAAAAAAAAAAAAACGGAAGAGAAAAATCGGGCAGCCTCAGATTTCTGTCTGTAAACCTCTGAAACACGTAAACAAAGGGGTTGCCATGACACAAACGATAGATAGTGCCCAGGTTACAGGTTTTGTTTAATCCTCGCTTTGGCTCAGGTATCTGGACTGACCATGACCCCGTGGCACAAAAAGTCTGGCTATTTTTCATTCTGTCCGTCACGTTGCAGCGTTGTAACGCTGTACTTCTTTTATGCTTTTGGATAACGAAGCCCCAACTGAGCTATTGTCCTTGCTGCAGAATAATAAGATCTGAGTAAACTATTGTTTTGGGAGTACAAAGTCAAAGGGCTTGAAAGACTGGAACTTATTTGATCCCACAAGTGAGGACCTTAATTCAATTATATGGCCGGCCACCTTTTTTAATGGATTGAAGGTGCAGAGCGATCCCTGGAGCTGTCAATGAACCGGTTCAGCTTCTAGGCTTCTTGAGTAGCTCTGAGATACTGCCTGGTTGTATTAAATATATGGATGTTCCATTGAAATTAACCTCTGTTTCGGTCTGACTTTATGTGGATTTTTGGGTGGTGATTTATTGTGTTTAACAAAATGCAGGAAGACCTTGAAAAACCGGGGGCAGGACACTGATGGTGTTTTATGTTTTTCTGACTTACTGAGAAGCGTAATATGTTTTTTAGATGTGAAGGTGAGGCTGGCATAACTTACAGTAGTTAAATTTGGAGTTTGCATGCATAAACGCGTATCTTTTAATAAATCGCTTTTATTATGGTCATTTTAATACTCATCGTTAAATTATTTACAATTTGCACAATAATTTGTTGTTCCTTAGATCACTCCCATGCCGAAAGCAAAGGTCTTGCCTATTATTATCTTACTACCCATTATATAGTTTGCTCTGTTGCCCCCCCGCCCCCCAACCCATCCCCCCCATCTAGGGTTGAAAAGGATGAGTCTACCTTCTTGATATTTAGCTGTATTGGCCATCTCGAGATTAGCCCACTAAGGTGTCTATACACTAAAATGTGATCCGCCATATTAAGTCAGCTCAGTGAATAATGACTTGTGGAGACTAAATGGCTATAAAATGGCGTACTGGACATTGTTTGGCTTATAATTACAATTAAGGATAAAGTGCGCATTATTGTTAGTAGTTCGTACGTGACAATAAAGCGCAATTATGTTGGTGCACCTCATTACTACTGTGTTGGAGCTGCTCCTACTTGGTTGCTATTTGTCTCATGCATAGATTTTCAGGGGAGGTGTATGATCACAGACTGAGATCTTAGAGAGTGGAAATACAGAATTATACACTAAATGTATCCGGGGAATAATAACAACTAATATAATCTTTTTATTGACATTACACTTTATCCTACCTGCGTCCGCTGTTCTACAAATCAGGTTGCATTGGGGCCATTTTGGCCCTTATTCCATATGCTGTGTCGCAGCTGGGACGGCATAAAAAATCTCAGGACTGGCAGCAGCTTCAGAGCAATTGAATAGGTTCCTTAGTGAGAGATTCAATAAGGTGGCATTGCATTGTAAATCACCCTATTCGCATGAACTAGCTCATTGACTTGATACACGATACCTCCTGATATGGTTTGTAAAATCGATCAGAATCATATCCATCATTGGTACACAAAAAGTGTTCCCGCCGCACTGAGCAAAACAAAAAAGCAAATCACCTAAATGAACAGGAGGGTGAGGGAAGGGGGAACTGTGACATCCTAAAAAGTGAGGATATGATAAAGAAATCCCTAACCGGGACGGAAGTGGGTGCGGGAGACTCGGAGGGGGGGGCACGTTTCGGGGTCCTTACCACTTCTACAGCGCGCATTCCCATGCACCACAAGTGGGACTACGGTAACTTCGCCTGACTCCTCACAGCAAAATCACTCCCAGTGTTAAAACAATGCAAACAAAATATCCAGGCCGGATGCCATTCAGTAACATTCAATAGTTATGGTATGTATATATATATATCGAACTGTAATATTAGCTGTATGTTCATTTGCATGTCTTTAGATCATGTCCTGAACCCTGTATGTCTTCGCATTGTCACCTGCAGCATACAGGCGCGTCCACTGCAGGGCAGGGATTCTGGAATGACTGCAAATGAGGTCTACTCAGTGCCAACCCTTGTTGTCTCAAGCTCGTATTACCCAATAGCCAATCCTCAGCCATGGCATGCTGTTTTAAACATACAGCTTTTAGAAACAGAGGCTGGGATGAGATGCATATTATTATCAAAATATGTTTGTCTGTGGTTTTGGGGGGGTTGCGTGATCCTCATTGGTCTGACTGCGGAGCGGGCCTTGGCTCTAATTGGCTCCCATTGCCTGACTTCGGGGCGGGCCTTGGCTCTCATTGGCTCTCGCGGTCTCTGAGGGGTCAAGGCGAGTGACGTCAGCGCACGTTCGGAGCTGGGGGGGGGGACCATATCCAGCTCTTCTTCGGCAACCTCGCCCGCAACCGGCAGGTCGGACAGCCGCCAAGTAAGCAACCCGCCCGCCCACAGTAAGTCAGCTGCATTGCCACCCACCCCCGGTCACAAAAGAGCACCGCATCCAAAGTCAGTTACAAGGCAGAGAAACCCCTGTCTCCGGCCCGGTCGTCCCGCGGCAGCGCCTGCCGGCGCCTCCTTCCCCTCATTACACCCCTCGCCCCGCAGTGAGACGCCGAACAACAACCCTAACGCCTGCCCCCCCAGTGAGTCGCCGCCGGTGAGCTCCTGAAAGGGGGCGGAATTCACAATCTCCTCCCTGTCAGCGCCCCCCCTAGTGAATCCGCCACTGCCGATCTCTGAAAGGGGGGCAATCACAACCCTCCCCGACCGCCCCCCCGCCGCCGCTTAGCTCTGAAGTGGTGGAGAATCACAACCCAAGAGTCCGCCCTCCCAGTGACCGCCGGCGGTGATTCTCCTCAAAGGGGGGTGATTGGAGATGTGAATGGGGGCCGGGGTGCCGTGACGTGTGGGGGGGGTGAAATGAAATCGGGCTGTGAAAGGGGGGGGAATCGAGATGTGAACTGGGGGATGGGGCCGGCCTTGACCGGAGTGTGGGAGAGTGGAAAACGAATCTGGTGAATCGGGGGTTGTGGGAACAGACCTGTGAACTTGGGGGGGTAATCACAGCTTTGAAGGGGTGGCAGCGTCTATGAGGGGGGTACCGGAGCTGGTGACGGGTGTGTTACACTATGGCTGTGAACTGGGGTGGCCCTTCATGTGGGCACGGAACGGGGGGCTGGATTGGCTGTGAATGGGGGTGAAATGGGGAAGGGGGAGAGAGGAAATGTGGGGAGAGAGTGGGGAAGTGAGAGTGGGGTGAGTTCGGAGAGAGAAATGGGAGGTTTCCTCGCTCGTTTTTCTTTTAATCTGCTCGGGGGGGCTCGATACGTCGGTTTTCGTGCGCATAGGGCGGAGGCTGAGAATAGAGGGGGACGCGGGACACTTAAATCACTCGGGCAGGTGCCGGGTATGATGATATAACTCATTGCTTTGTACCGTATGTCCCACTTTGGCTGTTGGGCCTATGGGAATGAGGTCCTGTAGAAGTGGTAAGTGACCTCCGAATCTCCACACCGCGCCGACTTCCTTCCCCTGTTAGGGATTTCTTGATCATCGCCTCAAACTTTTTGTGAATGTGATTTCCCCGCCCCCTTCCCTCACCAATCCCGTGGCCCCTCCTCTCCCCATCCCTCCCCCTCCGCTGTTTCATTTTTAATGTGATTTGTTGTTTTTTGGCAAATTGTCAATTCATGTTCTTCAACTTTGCTCATTACTACTTCAGGGGCATTTCAGTATCAGTGGATTCTTTCCTATTCATGTCGAGTGAAGGAACACTTTTTGAGTTCTTATGTCCTTAGGAGAGATTAGGTGTTCTCTTCATTGTTCCCCACAAAAGCACGCCACCACATGTACTTATATCCGCTAGTATATTTTATACATTAGTAATGCAGGCCTATACAATATACTTTTCATTCCACATTGGTGGTCGCTAGCAAAACTAGTACAGCTGGGCCGTCGGCGTATTCGAACAAATCACGGCGCCTATTTTCGTAGTGCGGCTGCTGGTACTCCCACGCGGCTTAACCAGTAAGAACGCAATTGCACCCCAGGCACCTACGTGTTTATATCGCGGTTGCTTTGTTTAAATTTCATGGATTCTGTTTCTTTGTGTGTCAATTAAATGTCAATGAAAATGAAGTAACTGTAATGTGTAGGCAGTACTGTGGCTAAACTGTGTCAATATTAGGTGTTTTAATAACCAGGAACACTACATGGCTAAAATGCCATTTTCTGCCTTGCGTCTTAAGGGCGGTAGGCGGTTGGAAGACATTCTAAGGCGCCATGACATGGGTATTCTCAAGGTTACCAAACAACGCGTGAAGTTTCGAATAACGGGCCGCTGTCATCTGGTATTTAATACACTTTAATCATTCATTAGAGTAGGGCATTCCCATTGGCCACTGTTGATGCACCCGTATGGCGATGGGGGGGATCTCCGGCGGGAAGCGATGTGAGGTGCAAGGCGGTAGAGCGATGTGAGGTGCAAGGCGGTAGAGCGATGTGAAGTGCAAGGCGGTAGAGCGATGTGAGGTGCAAGGCGGGAGAGGGATGTGAGGTGCAGGGGGGGTGTGATGTGTGTGCTGTGCAGGGGGGTATTGTGTGTTTGATGTGGAGGGGGAGTATTATGTGTGTGGGTGAGGGGGAGAGATGGGGGTTAAGCGGGTAATATCATAGATTGGTTTTGGTTGACAACACGTGTCTTTCACTTATACACACAGCGGCATGGTCCGACGAATGGAAGCGTAGCAGTTGCTAGGGCTATAATGTTGAATGCTTTGATGCTGGCTTAAGGGCAGTGTTATGTCCACGTATTTGTACTTTCCTTAAATAGGGAATGTTTTTTTTGTCACATTGTAATTCATTTTAATAATACTGTAGTTTTTTTTATGTTCATCTACATTGTTGTTTTGCTCTTTGAGGAAACTTGGTACACCACTTCTCTTCATTCATTAGCGTCCGAGTGTACCCCCTTTTTTATCACCATACATAAAGGCTGAAAGTAGTAACTCAGTGGTAATGCGACTGCCTTTGAAGTGGGTGAACCTGGTTAGAATCCCAGTGTCCGCTCTTTGAGAACTTGGGCAAGTCACCGCATCTCACGTGTCTCGGGCACCAAAACATAGACAGTAAGATCTATGGGGCGGGGACTACTTGTGCCAGGAAAAATTCCATATATATATAGTGCGTTGTACACCGTCAGTGCTTTAAAAAAAAAAAAATTATGATCGTTTACTAAAGTCAAAGCAATGAGCATTGTAACACCACCATTTAAGGGCCGTGTATACAGTAATGTAAAATGCACTTTATTCTTAAAAAAAGTCAAAACTAGTTAAGATACAGTGAGAACATATAAGATGATGTACAGGTTCAGACAGGGGGAGATGGAGCACTACCGGAGAAAAAATTGCTGGAGAGTGTGTTCCCAATAAAAATAAGGTTTATTGGATCAGAGCATGACAATAAGGATGAGCCCCAGGGCCACCCACCAACGCGTTTCGAGCTTCCGCTCTTTTCAAGGTGAATAAACACCTTGATCCTTCATTAATTGTAATGCCACATTCATAGTCTATGTATTGGACTGTGGATGTGACAAACAATATGTGGGACGTACCACACGCAGCTTTAAAAGTGAGAATGAGGGAGCACATTAATTAATTAAGGTAGGGGATCTCACCATCCAGTATCCCTACATTTCACTAATTGCAAACAAGGAGACATTAGAAAATTAAAATATAGAGGCATTGAACATATTAAAAAACCCTACAGAGGGGGAAAACAGGTTGGACATACTTGATAAAAGGGAACTCTTCTGGATTTTTACCCCTAACAAGAATCCCTTTGGTCTAAATTCAGAATGGGATCTCAATCATTTCTAAAATAAATGAAATCAATTAAAAAATCAAATCAATAGTGTTATGACAACAATCTTATGTCGTGCAATTGATAATATGTGTTTGAAGTATGTAACTTGTATAACTAATTATACTAACTTTGTCACTAACTGGGTAACACATTTACAATAAGTTTAGATGTAAAAAAATATATATAAAAATAGTGATCAAAAAAATATGGACTACTATATGCTAAAATAAATTTTCGGTCCAAACACATCTAATGATTCTACAAGAATATGGATCATAAACATCTGATTATATGACTCTGTTCCCGTACTTAGACTAAACAGGGATGCTGTGAAATGTGTGATGGATAAATTCACAGACAAGGCTCAATTAGTGAACTTCTATATATTTACATAACCATACACACAAATGGCTGCATGTTCTAATTTATATCTTCTGGGTCCGTTTACAGAGTCATATATATAAATTCTAAACCTTAACCATGATTGTCTTTTCTTTTAATATTTCTTTTAAATATTGATTATCTTGGTTTTAAACTTGTTCCAATATATACTTCATTTGTAATGAAGATCGTGTGCACTACTCATTGCTTAAGTGTAATAAAGTTATTTTAAAGTTTTTGTCAATGTTCGTTTGAAATTAATAAAGTTGTGTTGATGTTATAGACGCGCTGACGTCACCCTCTACCCTGCGCGACGGGCGCCACTCGTGCGCGCCCTATACACACGGCGCGCTGCTCGTGACGCAGCCAACGACGGGTTAGGAAGGGGTGGAGGAAGGGGAAGAAATGAACCTTTACAA
This sequence comes from Ascaphus truei, assembly GCA_036426205.1. Lineage (NCBI taxonomy): Eukaryota > Metazoa > Chordata > Amphibia > Anura > Ascaphidae > Ascaphus > Ascaphus truei. The sequence goes on along the minus strand of WSYH01010126.1, from coordinate 2,468 downwards.
GGTAAGAGTGTTGATCAGAGTGTTCTCACCTTAGAAAGAGCGGAAGCTCGAAACGCGTTGGTGGGGGCCCTGGGGCTCATCCTTATTGTCATGCTCTGATCCAATAAACTTATTTTTATTGGGAACACACTCTCCAGCCATTTTTTTCCGGTAGTGCTCCATCTCTCCCTGCTGAACCTGTCTCTACTACTATGGAGAACCGGCAGCACACACTATGAAGAACCCTTGAAGACCAATCTGCAAAAAGTGAATTGCTCCATGTTAACCACCAGGAATCCCTTTCAATGTACAGACCAGACACAAGCAAGTGTGAGTATTCATCAATACAAAGGTGTTACTCTTCTGGTATATTGATCAAATGGATGTGATGTTTCAGATTATAGATGGTCCATTATAGTGTGGATATCTTGGAATGGATTGATTTTTCCTTATATTGTTACAACCTATATTGGTCAGGTCTATGTTAGAGCACCATACAGCTTTGTTTTGCTCTTATAATTGAGTGTACAGCATCTACCGGGGTTGGACAAGCATCACATTGCAGACACACTTCGGTTGACTTTTAAGCCATCAAACTTGTGCACTAGTAGGTGGCAAATATTCACCCAATGATGAATGATCGCCCCTTTCATTCCAGTAGAAAGATGTCCAAACATTATAATGAAAACCTTAATACGATAGGCTGGGACTTGATGTTTGCCCTTGCTTAAATAAGACACCTGTTGTTCAATAGGGACAATGTGTTTCTCAATTGATTGCTAAACTCACAGGGCACTTTGTCAATAAGCTTTTTCATCACCTTACAGTAAAAGCTTGCCTTTATGCAGAATAATGCTGGTCTCTAGAATGGTTAGCAAGATGAGAGAACAATGTCCCGGCCCACAGTCTTCTCTTTAGGAGATTTATTCAGCAGTGAAGCAAACCAAAGTTTCGACTACGACGCAGTCTTTATCAAGGCGAGAGCTCATCTTGGTTACCCACAGCGATCAAGATCATCCCTCCTATTCGTGAGCACCGGCAGTTGATTATTTACTTTATAAAGATGACACGTGTGCCAGAAATCCTCTTCTTTAGACCCTAGAATGGTTAGGTCATTTATACCAGGAAAATAAAAAGATGACTGTCCTGCACAATAATAATAATATTATATATTTATTATTATGTATTATAAGCACTTTGTTGGCACGCTGTGCACCGCCATTTCCCTCCGTGGGGGAAACTTCACTCATGAGATATATAAATATATATATATATATATATATATATATATATTATATATATATATATTATATATAATATATATATATTATTTATAATATATATATTATATGATAGATATAATACACATACACACACACCACACACACCACACAACTCAGAGACACGCGTATGTATTATATATTAATTTTTTAGGAAATGGCTCACACGAGTATTAAGTATCCTACAGAGAGTGCCTGCGCTAGAGAAAAAAAATATATCCAACTTCACGTAAAGACCAGAATGGTTTAATTACTGCACCAACAAAATTAATGTTAAGAGTCATTAAACACCTTCTATTTGCATAATTTTGTCTGGGCAGATAAGTAGACCAGGGTGCACAAAACTTCTTGAGCTGTGCCCCCTGACGGGAGCCGCACGTTGCATCCCCCCCCCCTCTCCCTGACTCGGCGTCATGTGACTCACATCACCCCGCCACTTCATTTGCTGCGCGTTGCAATGGCGATGGCGTGACATCAATGACCTGTCGTCGAAGACCCACAGAAGCAGGTAGTGAGTTACAGAGACACAACAACTTCGCTGCTCAATAAATTGCTGATTTCCAGCTTCTCCCTGTTCACTACCCTCGGTAAGTCTATCTCGCATTACTCCTTTAACAAGCTCTAGACTGCATAGCTTTAAATGATGGGCTAGGCGTGGTCCTGGCATCGATACAACCAAGTCCAATCATGTCCCTGAGTGCCGTTTATAGAGATAAGTAGAGCTTTAGTGTCGACCATATTCCCTAAAAAGTTGTCATCTGATTATCATCCGTCTTTTCAGGAGTCGACTGATCATAGTAGAAGTGGTCACAAGTCTTTACTCAATGCAATAAATCTTTCTAGATTGACTTCATGAAGAGCAATCATTCTAAGTGCGCTGAAGTTTGTCATACCAGTGCTAGAGAAGTCCATAACATTGATCATCTATGTTTGCCGTAATACAGAACGTATGGAAAACCGTCCAAAGTATTATCCTCATCTCAGGCCTGACCAACATCTCGTAAAGTGAGAAGGGCCGAAGTGCTCCAAGGAAAAAAAAATTGGGCCGCCCGGAGTAAAATCATCATCACCATCATCATCTCTCCTCCAGCACCCCTCATCATCATCCTCATATCTCCCCCAGCACCCCTCATCATCACATCATCATCATCATATCTCCCCCAGAATCCCTCACTATCAACCTTTGCGATACTCCCCAGCTAGCCTCAT
>WSYH01010125.1:0-23975 GCA_036426205.1 Ascaphus truei | reverse complement strand
ATAAGTTATTTTCTTAACCACTCAAATATCCACCTTGCACAGAGCACATTTATCCTTGATTCTATCATCTTTTTTATTACAGCACAATTATTTTTTATTTAATAACACTTATTATTTACAAACACAAGGCACGGCTATGGGGACTTCCTTTGCACCCTCATATGCCAATTTATTCATGGGCTTTTGGGAAACCACTTTTATTTTTGGTGATGCTAACCCATTTAGACAATATATTATTTATTATCGTCGTTATATAGACGACTTATTAATTATTTGGTCTGGTAGCACCCCAATCTTTCACAAATTTCTTGTATATATGAACGACAATGTCTTTAACCTCAAATTCACCTGAAATATACATGAAAGCGAGATTGACTATCTTGACCTACATTTATACATCCCCTATTTTTCATCACGTGCATGCTGCCATGGGCAACAGAGTTATGGTGACAATACATATTTTACTGACATTATAGAACCAGGTTCACGTTATACAGTATTTACGCAGATTGTTCAATGGGCCATTCGGTGATAACTAGTCTGTTATGGTCGTAAGTAACAGTTCCGACAAGATCTAAAATGTGATACCAAGCTGACGTCTATGAAAGACCTAGGGCTACTCTCCGCCTGCTGTTTATAGGGGCCGATATCATCTGCACTCATGTCCCCTGAGCACTAAATGCTATCTACGCTTTGGTGCCTTGGCCCACCTGTAGTCGGCGCTCAAATGGGTACTCCAACAGTTGTAAGTGGGCAAGCGCCCCATGCCCAAATGTTTATCTTTTCAGGCAGATCAATGCCATCTCACTTCACACGCCCGTAACAAATGGATAATTGTTCATTTATTGAAAATAGTGAATCGGGATAACACTTATCTTATTGTGTATTTTATTCTCTACATATTGATGGTGTATCGCATAATAAAGCAAAATAGGCAGTAAGGGTGATCGCCCTGTTGACTATCACAATAGCCCCTGACTGTTTACAACGTGGCTGTGATTAAAGTGCTTCATTGGCAAATAATCATTTTCCTTCTCATGACTGTCCTCACACCAAGAATCAAACTCGGAAATCCGCAGCGGTACACAGTTTGATGATATCTTCTAACCCTCACAACTCAATAAAATGTTGGCAAATTTCGCGGGGATGTTTTATTAACAAATTTTTGAATAGCACCATCAATTTGAATTCTTAAAATATGCAACTTTTGGCAATCAAAACCAAAAAATACAGTGCCCAGCCGAAATACCCAGGAATACACTGTGCTATCCCCGTTTAATTAATCATCACCTATAACCAGCTCCTGCATTCATCATTCTCAATCCACGCAGGAGAATTACTGACCGAAACTGACTCTGCTCTTCACAGGCTTCCAATGTGATCTCTGCCACTTCACCTTTTGAGCTTCCACAGAATACTGCTCTTCCTGCCCCCTCTAGTTACCAACTAAGGAACAACCGCACCACAGAACAGATTGTGAGACACTTCTAAACGCCAGGCAATATCACGTGTGGTTAGAAACTAAGTGACTTATCCTCAGCTATGCTAATACTTGATCAACTATAATGTTTTTTTTTTTCCTCTTTCATTTTCAAGATCTATTTGTTCGATTGATTATAAAGACCAGTTTCCGCAACATTATCTATTTGTGCGTCCAGGTCTTTCTTTTGCTGAGAAAGAATGATTATGGAACAAAACACATTCATCCAGAGATAAGCCTCATTCTTCAACAAATCTAACCCAATCTGTCCCTGTCTCCGCAGAAATGGGTAGATTCTGTGAGTGGACCGCAGTGAAGGAGACATTGACTAGACAGCACGTAGCTGAACAGGGTAAAACTAACATTATCTTCCTGCTTGCACCATGCTAACCCTATTTTCTTCTTCCATAAGAGAGTCTCTTACCGCTATCTCCTATTACGATTTCCGAGAACCATCAAAATTTCCAGACAAATGAATAAAATCTGTGGATTTATAATAAATTTGTCTTGTCTCTTTTTTCTTCAGATGGAGCCAAATCAAGCACAGAAAGGTGGTATAAAATTTACTGCCACCCCGTCCATCCCCCACCCAACCCCCGAACGCCTCATTGATAAATCTCTCAAATCACCAGGATTTCCTCCCAAAAATGCCACAATGCACGGCAACAGTCACAATGTACAAACATGATGATCAAACTGGCAATTGAGACCGCACACCATTTCGGAAATAAGCCAATAGGCATGAACAAATCTTTTGTGCCCAATTGAGAAACGTTGGAGGAACACTTACAACTACAACTGCGGGACTCTTGCACCATCTCTACTTAACCCGTGCAATAATGTACAACATCTTTAAATAGAACTAAGCAATTAATACCAATCAGACAGTCAAAACATAATGTTAAATAATAAGGGAATTTATATGTCCATATACTTACCATCCGAAATTAATAAAACATTAAGAACAACAGCCAGACCGCAACCACGTAACCTTTTACATAGAACTGTTCATGTGATCATGGTACCAATTACCGTTCCCTAAATCTTCCATTGTTTACTCTTCAAACTTAGAGTTTTTGGGTTACCTTACTGTTGATCAGCCCACACATCACTACTTGTTGTAATTAAAAAAGTGATCACCAAATTATACAGTTTTCAATCTCAGAATCCCTGGGAAAGATAAAAAAAAAAAATAGTTAATGAGTTTTATTAACTCTCATAAAAAACCAAAGTAGCACTTGCATCAAAGATTTTGGATGTTTTATTTAGAGTCTCCCCAAAGAGCACTTACAGGAGCAACAATTTGGACAATGACTAATTGATCGAGTAGATAAGTTCCTCTGGCTTCCTTCCAGTCACTGGCGGAGCCACATGAAAAATAGCAACTAGGGGCCTGAACTATATTCAATCCATCCCAATTAAAGAAAGTAATTTGTATAGGTAAAAATGTGCAGTCCTTTACAAAGACATTTTACTCAGGGGAAAGAGTTTATTCTTATTCGGCTGCTAGTATCATTTAAGAACGTTTAAAGCGGTTTATTTGTAATAAGAATATGTTTTAAGATGTGTTTCAATATTGTATGGTCCACATTTCTTTTCAACCAGTATCATATTTTGAGCCTTTTATTATATTTTGAGGACTATTACCGCAACTGCAAATGAATCACACTTTGTCAGTTAGAAATTTAGAATATATTTACGTCACTAAATGGTCCCTACAAATAGGAGTAGAAAGGCATTATGGCTCCACCAGCAATTGTGCTGATTACAAATATATATGAATCGATTGCACATGGTGGTAGTCTCGCTAGGGCAATATTCTATAAGTAATTCATACAATGTTTGTGCTATAACAATAGACTATTGCGATCAGATACATCAAACAAATAAAGAAACGGACCATACTACGTTTTTTCGTCGGCTGTCAACCACAATATCATTCATTTAACTGTAATCTGTCAAAAGGCAGCAATACAGGAAAAATATCAGTCAACTCAACGAAAGAAAACGTTAGCAAACACACATTATGTGTGCGACAATAGAGGCAACGTTCTCAAGGCCTTCTGGCCCCTTCAGTCAGGCTTGATACACCTCCTTCTGAATTATAGTAGACAGGGTGAGTGCCTCAGTATCATTGTCTTTTTGTTTATGTGCTAATAGAAATGGAGAGAAGTATGTTTCAAACATACAGTATATCCTTTTTATAACTAGTGCTAAAAAAAAACATAGCAATTCATATTAAGTGGATACCCTTTTTTCATTTGGATTAACAATTGGATATTTTAAAGTCGCAAGTCTCTCTCTTTGCCTCGTAGGGCAATCTGAAACACCGATCAGATAGATGAGGTAGAAATCAGAAAATATGTAGAGGACAAGTGGGTAAGGAAAAATTACAATCACTGTCACTATGCTAAATAAAAAGCAAATAGTTGATACTCTGACTTTATAACTATAAGTGATGGTACCCTGTATCCCCTATAACACTCATCACAAACTTCACAAAGAGTAGAAGCACAAACTCCCATATTGTGATCCTTGGTTATAGGGACACACGGTTTCAATACTGTATTAAAACGATCCCGAAACAAAAAAGTACGAACCGTGTGGTAACAAAAAATGAATGATAAAAAATGCACAACAAGTAAACAAAAAAAATGTCGAAGAGCGAAAAATAACCACGCCAACGCGATAAACAGTTAATTTGGAATAATTTGCCAGGACGCTGTCATATTCTCTATACAGCCTGCGTACCTATGGCGTTGCCCACCAACCGGGACTGCTGCCACTCTAATTCTTGTTATAGCCTGCAGTTACCTAAACTTGTCCACCGGAAGTGGCTCTGCTGCTAAACTAGGAACATTCCAGAACCTGTTCTGCACCAATCTGCAACCTTCTGCTCCCACCTCTCAGCCTGCCTATATAAACCCTAACCTACCTCTCCCTTTTCCTCGTTTCCTCTTCTTGCCGTTTTATAACGTTCCCTTAGCACCTGGCAGGTTTCTTGTGTTTACTTACTCTACTGCGGTGGTAAGTTTTTGCTTATCATCCCATGTTCCAGTTCTTCCTCTATGCCGTACCTCTGCTTGTTTTTCCTGACTTCGCTAACCTGCCGCCTTCCTCGGACCTGCTTGTTCCGGACTTCGCTACCTGCCGTCCGGCCTGCCTTGGATCTCGTGCTATGTTTACCCTACTTCGCCGCTCCCCCTGCTGGTTCCCTGCCACTCGGGATCCACTTTCAGTCCGAAGTCAATCCTTGACCGACTCCCACCAAGGCAGCTCACAAGCTACCGTGTCCCTCGTGCAAGACAGAACCTCGGAGTTCATTTTTTCGAATACTTGACTTCACTGCGACGATTTGAGTCAGACCATCTGGCCTGATTTGCTCATTCATCACATCCAAGTTGCTGTATGCTGCACACATCCACGTTGGAGTGTCCACGTCTATCCCCTTCCTCTTCCCACCCCAGTAGACAAACCCTGCCGTGCAGGTAGAGCTCAAGCCCTGTTAGAGCACTGGACTCGCTCCTGTGGGGGGTGGGCCCCACCATCAAGGGTTGGTAGCTCACCCGCTTCTCCTTTGGACGCTTCACCTATTCACCCTTGGGCCGGTGAGCCAGAGCAGACTTCTTTCCATTGGCTAATAACATCTCGATTACAAGTCCATACCAGATAAGCTGTTATTCTTCCATTTTTATCCTTAGTAAGGCCACTTAGTATATATTGGATTGTGCTCTTATCTATTGAATCACAACTGTATCAGCTCGCATTTTGTATTTTGTATCCACTGCTGTGTCTTTATATTCTCTCTCCCTACCGTTTTTTGTTAAAATGAAATGAGAAAATCAAATTGTGGCTACCAAACTTTTTTTTTCATTAAGAACCGCCGCTTGGAATACGTACCAAATCCATTTTGTATAATAAACCTGATCACGCTAATGGGAGTTTTAAACGCCTTCTGTTGTTTTTATTTGCAGATCTTCGCTTCTGAAACCTGTCCTGTCCTCTTTGATAGCTACAGACTCCTTCTAGGATCCACGCTTTCTAAGCCCCCCGATCTGTTTTTTTTTCTTTATTTTTCATTCACCGTTCATCTTATTCTGACAAGGGACTTTTTCTAAAAGATTTTCTTTTTATTGGGGACTGATTCGAATTGGCAATGTACACGTACTTTGTTTCACATTTTGAGGCACCGCCACCACAACAACTTGAGTTAGCGCGATCGATTTGCTCGTGGCTCTAGTTTTATCCTCGCCGTTCCTCTTTCCCTTTCTTTTGGCTCACTTCCCACTGAGGAGTCTGCCACTAATATTTACGAGGTCTCCAGTCCTAATCGATCACCCGCAGCTCTTTAAAATGTGAAGGCCTCAGTGCCTGTCCTTCAGGTTATTGGCAGAATTGAACATATGCTTTTTAAAGCAGGTGAAACAGTTTGAATGTTCAATTTATGTATTTTAAATGTTTTACAAGAAAGGAAGTACATTGAGAGTTACCTCTCTCGTTTTTCAAGTATGTCCTCGGGCACAGAGGCATTATGTGCATGCCTCACAAGTTACTTAGGGGTGTATACTGTGTGTTTTTGCTCGTTCTAGCCTAACCTACATCTCTAAAACTATGTCTACTACCTTAAACATTGTACTAACTCTACGCCACTGGCCGTGCTATGCCAAGAAAAAGATTACCATACAATAAACCCCTTGTCCGCCTTCCCAGCGCTTCCCTCGGTCCCCATTCGCCATTTTTTTCCCTTATCCCAAGCCACACTAACGTTTCGTTCCCTTAAGTCTGGACTAAAACCCCAACCAACAAACAAGCTTGATAACGCGCCCCCGAACTATCGCAAAACCCTTTGGAGCAGGCTTCTTTGACCCTCCTTTTTTGTGATTTTGCAATAAATGAAATAGTATTATCTTTTTAAACCATGACCTAACTGGCCTGCCATGAGGCTTGCCGATTTTGAGTTGTTCGCGTGCTCGGCGTGACTTTATGCACATTTTCACTTAACCACTGAGACACCAAATTGTGGGTTTAAAAAACAAAAAAACGAAACATAAAAAACAGCAAAACACATGCGTCAACAAAAAAAAATCAAGTACACCAATCCACAAAACGCAAAAATCTTTCTTTAATCCTTATTGCAATCTCAACTATATTTTCTTCACCCCAAAACTTACTATGACCCTCCCGCTGTAACCTACGTATCTCTGTTTCAACTCCCCCTTATATTATACGTCCCACCCAGCAACCACAATAAACTAACCACTAGACTGTTTCGGATTTCCACTCACCCTTCCTCGTCGGTCTCCTCTTTCTTCTCCAATATCTCCCCTCCAGATCCTGTGGAGGGCGTCTGTATATCTGTTAGGAAACAATTTGGGGGTGTTCAAGCCCACGATCTTACGCCTGACGTGTTGGTTCGTTGACCTCTTATTTGGTCAGTCCGCAAAGGCGGCTGTTTTTTGGCCTCCTTCGCATGAAGAGAGGGTATCAGATACCATTGGCTCTGTCGTGCATGTCCCCGCCCGTTTACAGTGTGTTCATCGCCGGTTGTTTGCTCTCCCGCGCCGCGGTGCACCGCTGGGTTGGTGTCCTCTCCGGATTTTCAGTGTTCGGGGCTTGGCCCCTTGGATATCAGCGGGTCTACGCTAGTGGGGGGTTTGGGGTTGGGCCCTGTAGGCGCCTGTACGTGGACTGCTCATTTAGTTCCGCTTCAACTCGTTGTTGTGCCCCGCACCGGGGTTTTCTCCCGCCTCAGTACCCCTAATGCCCAACCGCGTGCAGGTTCCCGCGAGGGCAGTGGCGTAGAGGGTCTGAGCCGTAGAGTGGCGTTCCTTACCCACTTGCTATTCGTACCGGAGGTTGTGGGCTGAATGCACTGAACATAGGGGGGTGATGGTACGCCGTCGTTTTCCGTCTTGTCCGTACATCTAAGTCGACGGTGGGGTTAATTGCACTTGGGGGTAGGGTGTTGGGTTCAGGGTTAATGATTTGTGATTATTTTCGTACTCGGGACGGCGGCAGTGGCACTCTAGAGCCCGGGCTCTGTTTCGGGGTATGCTATTACTTCCCGCCGCGATCGCCTACCCCGCCCCTGCCGTCCCACATCGGTGGTAAAGGTGTAGGGGTGTCTTGGTTTAAACAGAAACAAATTAACCCATTAAAAAAAAACACCCTGCTGATATTAAAATTGAACCCTGCCAGACGTGACAAAATCATAAAGAGTTTGGTTCATTTTTCTGAAATTACCCTTACAATGGCTCAGATGGTTACTCTTCAAACTCCCACTCCGTACAGAAATAACCTTAACCAACTCTCTCAAGCCTTTTTGCAAAACCAAAACCCCCCCCCCGCCTGTGACCCCCCATAACCCAAGCCAGGTAATATTTTATTGATCTTTATCAAATGTTTACCAGGAACAAGTAATACATTGAAGTTACCCTCTCTCGTATTCCCATGTTGATCCTGGGCATAGAGTTAAAATGCAAATAATACATGGTTACAACTAACAGTTACCTGGTACAAATACATTTACATGGTTACATACAGTTGCCATGCACAGGCTTAGAGAAGATGTATACTATCGGCTTATGTCCCGTTACAGACGCGAGATTAAAATCTGAGACAGCCCTTATGTTTTGAAAGACTTAACGTGGCTGACTGTAGGATCTCCCCCCGGTAGGTTGTCCCGTTTTTTTGGGTGCACGGTAATGAGGAGGACGGAGCGGCCGATACTTTGTTGAGAGCCTTGGGACCATGAACGTCCTTTGGAGTCAGATCTCAAATATAGTGCTGCATGTGGATAGGGGTGAGGAGCTTGTTTCGGATAGATTGTATGCCTGCCCAAATGTATTTGAAGGCAACGACAGGAAAGGTACTTGCCCTATACTCGAGTATGACGCAATCTAGTTCTTTGGCATTGTCGCAGTGATGTGTGTTGTTTTGGCAGTTTGGAGAAACACAACGACAATTGAATTGTAGAGGTGACAAGTTTGCCTAAGGTGGGTTTGGGGTCCGAGGCCAATATATTATGTCTCCATAGTCCCGATAATTGTTCATTAGCATCTGCTGTGTCGATACGCTTTTCTGACTAGCAAGGACTTAGGGAGGACTTGTACCTGTAAAGTAACCTATTTGGCATAGGTTTTTGGATGTCAGGGTATAAATGTGGGCATTCTGAAATGTTTTACGTGGGAGTCAACCTATGCCCAGTATTTAAACTATTTCAAACTAGTAAACCATATAGTTAGGTGGTTGTTCTCGTTGGTTTCTAGCTCTGGATCTCAGTCACTGGAAGCTTTATTAACAATTTAGTCCTTGGTCCCAAATACCATTGTTACGTCTTGTCAGTGTTTAACTTTGTTTTTGGGAAATCCAGTTTTCGAGTGTCCAAAAAAGTTCAAGACGAAGTATGTTGTTCAAGCTCAGAGAGGCTAGGTTGGTGTGCATCCTGTATGGTATTGTATCATCTCATACATGTGTATGGAGCTTCCTTACAAGCTGTAGGAATCATGCTGACATAACCCAGCACCTGGCTCTTTCTAATTAATCGGGGTTAACCACACGAGGCATCGCCCCAACTCACTTCACTAACTGCCTCGCGGGTATCAAATACACACACAACCAGCCACATGATAGGGTTTCATATCACCCCCAAATAAACCACCTTACCGCCACTGTGACAACCATACCCACAAATACGCCAAAATTCCCCAACAACACTCCAACTGACAGTACATGACATACTCATGTCCATAAACTTTACACTATAAATAACGTGTTAGTTTTTTTTTTAATTTAAATAGCATACCCGCAATTCGCATTCACATTCTGTAACACCCTCCCCCTCCGCCTTTGGATTACAGGCCTTAAAGTGTTAACTGTGTGACCACCAGAGTATCACCCCATTACCATCACATGGTGGGCCCCCCTGGTTGACTAGGCGAATCATATCCCGCTCCTCTTTCTTCCCAGGTGATAGTGATGTCAATGATGGTTATATACAAAGGGGAGAGGCTTCTAGAAGGTTAGTTTCCTGGAGTATAAGTGGAGTGAGCCTCCAAAAAAATTTGTCAATATAGTGGGAAATAGGTTCAAAGTAAGTAGACAAATAGATAAGTTACAATGAATCCTGTTGTTGTTTGATTTAGGGAATGCCCATCTAGGTAGGGTCCATATCCACGACCGGGTTGGAAGAAACCGGCTCACATCGGGGTCGCCTGTGTCCCTTTTGGCTACCCCAACATAGCCCTGACTGAGTTGGATTTAACAGTGATAAAAGCCCCACTATCCTTACATGTGGCCTGGATACTGATCCAGAAGGAACAAGGTGGTAGTCATGGCTAAGGATACCCCCGGCTCCTCAGCCACCAGAGTGTACACTGTGGGTATCTGTACCGTAGTGCCAGGATGATGATCCCCCCCAGATTTACTGGGGCCTGGAAGTACAACGAGGCTTGACGGCCTACGTGTGATGTCCAACCCAAAGAAGGTACAGTACTTCACAACTCCCAGTTCAAGAATAGCTCCTCTTTAAGTAATGTATGCATGTTATCTGGGAAGAATATTGATATCACACAGTAAATAAATTTATACCTGTCCTGCAGCTATAAAATTCCTGGGCCCTCATTTCCATCTGACACACCGCCACGCAGAGCAGTACACCCTACAATTACAGACTGAGCTAAAGCAATGTTACATATACCTTATCTATATAAATATTTTGATATATTAAACTCATTAGATCCGGGCCAATGGGGTTTACACCACATAATTCACAAAGAATAATCCAATCCGGCGCTTGACTTCCTGTCCATACCTCTCCCTCCTCATATAACTGGCTCCCAGCCCCTCCTCTCCCTCTGTCACGTCAACCACCACCCCCAACGACTCTCCAGCCTCAGTTCCTCCAAGCTTAGCTTACCTAGGAAAAAGAGAGGATTGGGCAGCAGAAAGAAAACCCATCCACTGACCACTATTAAGGGGGAAACTTTTACCCACACTATCCCAAGGGAGCAATGGGCAGTGCGATTTAAAAATCCAACGCCTGGGCACATACCGGGTGCTGCCCGGGCTGCCCCCCGGTGAGCGCCAACCCTCCTACTTCTTCAGCAAGCAGGCATCACGAGCATCAAATGATGCTTGCAACATCACAACGTTTCACATTGCCACTGCAACTCGACATCACACTGATTCCTCAGCATCATTTGACGGCCGCAATGCTGAGAAGTAGGAGGCAGTGCTGGCATGGAGATAGGTAGAACTGTCCAGAGCCTCACGCTTCCCCCGTGAATCAAGTGCGGAGAGAGCAGGGCCCTCTGTATATGGGGGGCATGCATTTTCCGCCCCAACATTTTGCCACCCTAGCCCACTCTATGGGGAAATCCACCACTGGCGCCTTGGTAAAGGGCTCGGCACCAGGGGTCCATCTCACCCTCTTCCAAAAAAAATAACTGCTAGTCTCTCTTTTCATAGGCATTCATATTAATAGGTGATTCTTTCAACATTCACAACTCATGCACTTACATATTCTCTTGCTGGAATTTTTATTCATATTACTTAAAAATATGACATAGATAGTCTATCAGCATCATAGGACTTCACTGTGTTGATTGGTGGATCGGATTTTTTCCTCTGTGAACAATCGAGCATTCAGTCTTAAATGACTTTTGTTCTTGACAAGCTGTTATTTTGCTATTTTGTTCAGAGCAGTAAAGTAGAAGCATTTTTGTGCGAAAAAAAAAATCCTATGTTATTTTTCAGGATATGATTGGACATGCTAAGTACCATTCCTTAAAAATCTTATTCTGTTTTAAAACAGGATTTTCCAAGATCACAGAAATCTAGTTACTGGAAACCTTCCATTGCAAAAATGGATTCCCCCGCATACTCAAAACAAATAAAAGCTATGTGTGGTGTAAAAAAAAATCCATTATGTCCAGCCATGTGGACAGAAACAAAGCATATCCATGTAGGCTTTTTCATATTACAAGCTCAACCCCCTTATAAATATATAAACGCCGTGCTTGGGGTCCAAAGCAATCACATCGCGTATAAGCGATCGCGTTAGAATAAACTTGTACCATTCTATGCATGTACATAGTATTTAAGATACAATAATCGTGGTTTGTGAAGTATTTCCAATGATACGAAAATTGTGAGCCCAGGCTTGCACAATCGCGTTATAATGCGATGGCTTTGTAACGATCGCGTATAACGGGGTTGAAGCTGTAAGATTTTTTTTAATGCTACAGATCGATGGGCCATCTCTTCTTTTTTTTTTGTATGTTTTTCTGGGCACAAGTAATATTTCCTTCATTCCCCCGGGATCAATTGTCCCCCAAAAAACGCCAAATAAAAAAAAAAACCCCCCCCCCATCAGCTGCAATGCTTAGAATGTTTTGGAATATGTGAAGTCCAGCAGCACCCTTTCCAGTCGCCACCGCCTCATGTATTGACATCTTTATTGGATGAACCATTTGTATATAAATGCATAATATAGATGAGATTTCCCCCATGTTGATAATGACCGCTATGCTCGATCTGACTATTCTTAAAGGAATGTGGTTTTTTTTCACACGTATTTAGGCACGTGTTACAATACATTTTGCATATTGAGCATATTCATTATTAGAGTTAATTAATATACTGTATAGGTGGTTTACATAAAAGATAGAGGAGGGAGGTTAAAGGGTAGGATATGATTGAAACTAAATGACTTGACAGTTCAGACCGCAATCGGCCAAGGTTAATAAATATCTTTCCCACTGGGAGGTCTAACTCCTAAAAAAAAAAAACTTTAACCGCTGTGTTGGAGTAAGAAGCTTAAGGAGTGATAGTCAAATAAGGTCGAGATTTTGCAAACGTCGCAAGAAAACCATGAGCACCTTTTGTTACTTAATCAACTGGTGTTGGTCAGCAGTATGTTCCTAAAGATCTGTAAAATAACTATACTGTAACCTATGCACCCTTCCACGCTCAGCTTTTGAAATCTTCATTTAATATGTATATAAGAACCAGTTATAAGTGGTTTGTTGCACTGATTACGCGGGCTAATTTGACACACTGCATGCATGAGATGTCATATAAATTACTCTTCTGAATATCTTTAAAAAAAAACTCATATTTCTCTACTAAATCATCAATCACACACTCATATTCTTAGTTATTAGAAAATCACACATTCCATCCACCATGTCACTTACAAATAACCTCACAAACAAGAAACCCAATAACAATCATAATACTAACCATATATAAATGGCTACTTTTTTAACTTACCAAAGTTTTATAGAATATATATATAATATATATTCTATATATAATATATAATCTCTTATGTATAATATAATATATATATACGATATATATATATGCAAATACACTGTATGCTCATCTGCATGTCTTAGGCAGTAATAGATTATATAATATTATTATATATTATACTAATCTATATATATATACAATACATATACAGACATATACCTGCAGAGACCCAAAAAAGGTCCGCAGTACTCAAAAAATGTTGTCAAATGTCAAAAAGGTTTTATAGAACATCACAAGCATCAGGGATAGTACAGCAAAATGGAGCGACGTTTCGGACCTCCCGGTCCTTTCTGGTTTTGGTTTCATATGCAACTTTGCAAACCTAAATCGTCTGCATGTTCTTTTAGAGAGAAGAGGCTTCCTCCTTGCAACTCCTTCCAAAACCGTACTTGTTCGTCCTTTTTCTATCTCCTAATTGCCCTGTCATGAAACTTGTTAACATTTACATGTAATTGAGGCCTGTGGGTCTGAGATGTCCTCTTGTTTTTATTTTCAAAATTCTCTGAGCATTGTCACAGTCTGACCTTGGGGGTACTACCCCCTCTTGCTGCATTGCTGTGCTCCGTTTTCTTCCGTGAGGATATCTCTGTTGTTTGCCCTGTTTCACGTGATGCACCGCCGGGTATTCACCGGCACAGACAACTCTCCACTGTGAGTACCCCCATTAGCTCATACGCTTGGGAGTCATTAATCTTTTGTCCTCTCTCCATGGGAAAGTTATATCTGTATCCTGGAGTCAGAGATTTGGTTACTGACTCTCACCAACAAAGCCACAGTTTTCCCCACATCTTAGGAGATATGAATAGAGACACTGTCACTATATTATCATTTGCAGAGAGTGGTGTTGTACCTGTTCTCCCTCATTTCGAGGGGTATACTGTATACTAATTGGATGCCTAGAGATCCCTAACAGCTGTCGCACGGTGGCACTAGGAACTGCTGTTTCCTAGTATCCTAAAAATACCTTGGGGTTAATTGCGGGAACGTCCACTCCTTGGAAGATTGCACTGTCCTTGATGTTTTCCACTTTTTGAATATCTTTCTCACTGATTAGATGATGGACTTTAAAGCTGTTGGAACTGCCTTATAACCCTCCCAGATTGATGGGTTCCGCAACAATTGCTTTCGCTAATTTTTTGCTTATGTCTCCCTCCTTGGATTGGTGTAACATGACCTGAATGCTCCAGACGCATCAACTGCTAAAAATGTGGCTTTTATATGATGGTGGTCACACTTCCTGATTATCATTTAAATCAGAGCTTTGCATTAGCAGGTACCTGTCTGCTTACTTAGCATCTTAATTCCTTGGAACAGTAGGGTGTACTTACGTTTTTTCAGACACACAAATTCTCCATTTTGGCTTTATTTTTTGTTAATGAATCATGACACGGTGTAATATTCATTGTTGTTGTTGTCATCGCTGAGGTGTATTACCTAATTTTTAAGACCTACTAAGCAACAGATGATTGTTATTAGTCCTGATATGTACAAACCATGAATTCAACAGGGTGTAACTTTCTTTTTCACACCACTGTAAATATAAAGACTCCAAAGGGAGTTTAGGCCCTAGTCTTATTATGCCATAAACAGACAAAAAACGTTATGGGTGACAAAATGACAAACCCCTCCAGCATACATTGTACGGCAAATAAAATACCACTTGTGAGCACATCACATCTCGCAGGCAACCTGTCTGAGACATGCGAATGTGCTCAAAATTTGTATTTTTTTTATTGATGCCCAATAAATACAAAATTCTCCTGAACACTGGTGTTGTTTTTATTTATTGAGAATAAATGTAGTACTCAACAAATTCACTGAATGAATGTTAGTAATTTTATAGTATTATTATATTTTCTAGCATGCCTAATACAGACCTAACAATGACAGGATCCTAGTGTGACAGATTTTATGGTCCATGCAAAATACAAATGCAACGTTAGGTGGGATAGAAGTCGTTTTAAGGAAGTATTTTTTAAATATATCTTGTATCTCGGATATTTGCGGTTTGAGAGTGTAAGTGCTTAATAATGAGAAGACGGCAAAGTTTAGTAGCTGTATTGGATCTGAAAATACGATTAATTGTAGTTTTTTTAAGTACTTGTGTAGCCCTTGTAACCCCTCCCCCTCTATTGCGCTTTGGGTCTGCTTCTCTTGCTAACTCCATATTTGTGGTTGGTGCGTACCTGTGTGGCAACAAGAGGGTGAGCATGCTTCCGCGGTGTTGTGGGGAGAATCAGACAGGCTTTACGATGACCTTTTCGTGGTTGCAGCGCCTCCGTCAGCTGGATCCTCTGGATGGAAGGAGAGTCCCATACTGACACCTCTCTAGATATCTTATCCTCAACGGAATCACAGCTGATGATGGTACCATGGTGTTTATTGGCAGGTACAGATTCTCACACATTGCCATATTCTTTCCTTGTTAGGCCTGGGGGATGGTAAGGACCCTCCTGGAGTCTCCTAGTGATCCCAGGGTTAGATGGTACTCACTCCACAGGGGGAGGATAGAGAAACCCCTACTTTTGTAAGAGTGCCAGTAACTTTTTATACCTACCTTTGGGCGTGAAACTGTCGCGGTCTCATAACAAGACAGATCTGGATACTGATAGGGCTTCCCTCCAGTAGGTGGCCCAATCATATCCACGCTTCAGGCTGACACTCTCTGGCTGTTGATAGCCCGCTCTTAATATATCAAGTCTCAAGGCGGCAAAAGCACACATGCCTTTCTGACAGGAACTCAACCCATCCACTGCCTGCACCTAACATGACTTACACATACACTGGTAGGTCTCAGGAAAATAAGTATCGGCCGGAGGCTAAGGTACACTTATAATAGATCTAACATGAAGATGCTCTATCACAATTATGTTTAAGTGCAGTGGTTTTCACAGGAAGTTCCAAGAATTCAGGGTTCCCGGCCTCCTAAAAGGGGCTCCCTTTATTTTCATGTAAATTTTTTTATCAACTACAGAATAATTTACAATACACTCTGATCTCAGACGCGCTATAGAGAGGGTTGGGGTTCCTAAATGCATTGATCTCATCTGCGCTATTAGACCGGGTTGGGGTTTCCTTACATGATCTGATCTCAGACACACTATTAGAGAGGATTGGTGTTCCCTTACATGTATCTGATTCTCAGGTTTTTGCAGCATTTCTCATTATAATTATATGTTTGCCTTAACCAAAAACAAGGTTTAAACCACTCTCTAGTGTAATACAGGCTTTTTAAAATCTCACTCATTACTTATTTCACTAGAAACAAAATTGTCAAATGTGCTGGGTTTATCTTTTCTGCCTCTCTGTTGATCTAATGAAAATAAATGTTTCATTCAGCAGCCCCTTTGCTGACAGATGGCCTTGCAACAAAAGTTGATCTTATACCCGTCCGTAGCTTCCAGCCAGCCTCAACAACTATTTGTGTTACAGTATACTTAAATACAAAATAAAAAAAATACCAAAACTACCATACAAAGTACATTTCTAATCTCACGTACTTGAGTATATCACATACCAGTTTTAATGGGTTGCCCAATGTGACGGCATGAAGAGAGACTGATGACATGCAGTGCAATTAAAATACTCACATCTGGACTGTAAATAGATAGCTCGATATCGTATTCACATTCCGTGTACTTTGTCCTACATCCTGCTTGGCAGACCGACTCTTAACACAGAATTAGTGGAGGGCTGCAGGGATTGTGCTGCACACGTGCTGAGCAGAATAAAGCCCTATTGGTGATGTAAAGTGGTGCATGACCGCTGGTACTTGTGACTGCATGTGCCTCGGGCATTTTCAGTCCTCTTTAGCATCATGGCGTTGGTGGCTTCTATACAAGTGGGCTGGGTAATAAAGGGGATTGTGGTGATCAGGGTCGTAACGGAGGTTAAACTCTGGTTAATCTTTTCTTTTCACTCTCTCGCTCTCTGCGAAAGCGGGTGCTCTCTTACATAGAGGCACAATTACGACCAGACTTAAGTTCATTATGTGGGTAGTAGTTCGGTTTCAAACAACATAACCTAAATACCCCCAAAAAATTGTGTAAAGAAAACTATATACCTCTCAATAGATGCTTTTTAGTTATTATATGCTAATTTTGATATATTGTATTTAGTCATTGCAAAACTTTTGTAGGATATACAGTTAATTAACGTAGAGCCCAAAAAAAGTCACGTACATGATCAATTTTCCTTTAAATCCTTTAAACGTAATTAATCCACTTAGTAGAATATAGGCATCTACATTAATAGCATCAATTCTTTATTGATCAAATTTCTGATATTTCTTCTACATGACAATAAGGTTTTTACTACCAAAATTCTTTATAACTCATATATGTATCATACGTGGTGTGATATATATATATATATATATATATATATATATATATATATATATATATATAATATATGTGTGGATATATTATAATACTATATATATATATATATATAGAGATATATCGGCAAATATAGCTTTATGCTCATCTGCATGTCTAGGCCAGGTCTGCACCCGCCTTTCCCCCATTACACCCACCCAGCATCGCAGCACTTCCACTGCAGCAAGGAATTCTGGGAATGAACATGGCCAATGAGCATCACATGTCACTTTTGGCCTCAATACCATTTTTAACCCTGGTTCCCTATAGGCTTAAAGCCTTCGGGCATGTCACAGCTATATATATTTATATGGACCTTTTGTAATATGTATTTATATTGTCTGTATATTGGAGCACTGAGTGATAAGAGACCCTGCGAGCTGTACATGGAAATCATTGGGAGCCTTTCAATTATCCAGCAGTTGAATAGACACGGCCTTCATGAATGAGGATGTATATTTTCCGTTTATCGTCACTGGTTAACGGTAATTTCATATTGGAAGGTCACAAAATATGTGCACCCTAACATCTCCTCACATGCTAACTCCAACTCTTCACCCTCTATCATCCTCATGACATTCTAGACTTCTGTGAAGCTCCTGGTAAAACTAGCCATACCACCTTTCGGCGCAATCCTTATATAGGAGCTAGAACGTTTTAATTTTAACAAAGGTGCTGTAAAACACTAAAACTACTGCAGCCACGACTTCCGGTTCCGTCACTGTGGATGGCTGACGTAGGAACAGAGCTCCCTGCACCTCGTACGAAATTGATTGAAAGAGCTTATCCCCCGTACAAAAATAACCCAAAGTGTACCAAACCTCCCACCGACATTGAGGGAATGGATGCGAACCAAAAAACGGGTTCCAGAACCCCGTAACAAAGTTCTTCCAGCCCGCGCAGAAACAGCCAGTGTGAATCCTGAAATCCAAGATGGCGCCAAGAGCCGGGAGCCACGCGCGGGGCACACGCTACTAGCCTAGCTCAATTGAAATTTGAACAAGATGGGCTGAACAAGGAGTTCTTCGATTCCCTCTTCCTCATGAGGCGGAGGGGGTTCCAAGACCTAGCGACGGCCCCTGGACGGTCAATATCTGACCTGAAGCTCCCTCAACCCAGAGAACAGAAGTACCTAAAGGCTAAATGGACGGGCCCTCCAGCTTCAATCCAACACGGAGGATGACATTTGGCCCTGCTTGGCCTCATTAATGATCTGAAGGATGGCCCTGGTAAGACCATGAATACAAGAGCATAGGCAAACTTACGCATTATATAACCCTGAATCCGTGTCCCCTGATACCTCCCACCTACCACTCATTAACACCTTCCCTCCAGCTGGTCCCGGACTTGTCGGAACACGACCTACAATGGAGCGGCCCCAGGGCCCTAGGATCAGTCCCTCAGACTCGACTCGGCATAGGGACTTCGTGTGAAGCTTCACACTTACCTCCGTCAAAGGAAAGGATAATGACAGCCAGCAGAGGAGTAGCGACCTCCGAGTAGAAGACTCCAGCATTCAAATCTTCAGTGACCCTCTCCAAGGTCACTATTGCCAGATGGAAAGAAATGAAACCCCTCACAACTACCCTGAGAAACCGGGGATCAAATACAGATGGGCTTTCCTCCTTCAAACTAGTGGTTCTCAGAAATACGGACGATATTTTACTATATCTGACCCTGAGGACTCACTAGACTTCTAAAGCCCTGGCCTGCACCCCCAGCAATATGCCGACTCGGGCCCCTCGAGTTCCAGCACGGACCAAGCCGAGCCTCATGATGCATCGCAGCGCATTGCTACCAAAGACCCCACTGATGACTTTTTCTATCCCGTCGGCCCGTTCCGATGAAAAAGCCTCACTAGCTGCTCAAGACCCTCCTCTCTGTCCAGCTAATGGACCACCCCCATCGACCACCAAGTATCCCAAAACGTTCCTGCTCTTGCACTCCCCGAACTCCCAAAACATCACCCGACCAATGCTTCCCTCCCCCCACACCCCACACCCCTCCCTCCATGCTCCCCATCCCACACACGCTCTCGCGCACACCGCCCCCTTCGTTCCTGTAAGAAAGATTCCCACTAGCCCCCCCCACCCCGTCCCCCCCTCTGCTGCCGCTCCCCATCAACACTCACCTTGCTCCCCGTTCCCGCTTGCTGGTAGCTGCCCCCAACCGATCCGTCCAGGCTACCCAGTTCGGGACCGCGGCGACACGATCCCGAACATCTACAAACAAGAATCCCTCCCCGTCATCCCCCACACCCCACCACCACCTCCCACCCCTCCTAACAACCGCCCCTCACCTGGATACGTACCCCCATGCCCCTCCCTCCTCACCGTCCTTTTCACAACGCACCCCTGCCCGCACCCCCCTCCAACCGGCCCCATGTCAACGTCTATTCCCTCTGCATCCCCTCCCATACCTCCACCCTGACCCGAGCGATCCTTTTCCAACACCCCCAGCCGCCCATCAACCTTCCTTCACCTCCACGTCCCTCCTCATCCCCATCCAGATTACTTACCCTGGACATACCCTCGGTCCGATCGATACGAGAGAAGAGAAAGCTCTCCACCGCGGCTCTCTCGATGTCCTGCCCCTCCCTTCCCGTGGAGGTGTTGAGAATTCCTGCGCTCTCATGTCCACCTAGGGGGAGCCCGCGTGCGGTCCCCACGGGGCCAGACCCCAGCACTCCCTGAACGATGCAGGAGAGATAGTCGGCCCCCCCTGGCGTTCACTCACTGCGAAGACCCCACGAACCCCTGAAGACTTCTGTTTAGTCCTCCCCCTCCCCCTATCCAAGGACTGTGCCCAAACAACACCAATACGGAGACACGTTAGGGCAGGTCGTATGTTAAAAAACATAGTTCCCGGTTCCCATTCTCCACTCCCCCCCCCATGAACCACTGCCCCCCTCCCCTTCCCTCCCCATCCCCCCCCCAAACCCTCCTCCTCCCACCCCTCTTTTCCCCCCCCCCCATCCTCCCCTTCCCCCCCACCTTTCCCCCCACCCCCCCCATCTCCCCACCCTCCCCCCCCATCCCCTTTCCCTCCCCCCTCTCCTCCTCCCCCCCTCTCCCCTCCCCCCGCCCTGCCCCCCTGTGGTGTTAATCTGAGGAAACACCCCCCCCACCCCCACCAGATCATATCCATTATTGGCAATAGGTGCCAGCCAGAGTATATACCTCCCTCATGAATGTCTCCCTGATACACTTCAATTCTGGCATGAGATCCCCCCCCCCCTACTCCCCACCTCCGCATAGGCCCTTCCATCCTCATAAGCCGATCAAATTGTTCACTAACTACGTACCCATCAGAACCCTCAATCTGCACACAAATGTTTAAAGTTGTTTCATATCCAATGTCTGTTTTTACAAAGTTTTCGCAAATGTATCAACTGTTATACCATGTGGGTTATACCACCCATCCTTCCTCCCCCACCCCTCCCCCCCACCCTTCCCTCCTCCCCCTCATCCCCCCTGGTTCCTCCCCCCCCCATGATTAACCTTAATTCCATACAATGTTTTCACAATTGTTCCTAACTGTTAACCACATTGTATATATTCTCTCCCCCCCCTCCCCCCCCCCTCTCCCTCCCTCCCCGCCATAGACACCTCTAACAAGGCCCGAAGGATAGGTTCTCTGTTAATTGGTTGAAGATTGGCTTATTTTACCCCACTTTTTAATGCCTTTCCTGCCCTACCTAACCCCCCCCCAACTCGTGGCACTCCTCCCTCCCCTCCCCACCTAACGCCCCCCATTTCATCACCACCATATTACCACTACCAGGTTCAGAAACCAACAGTTTAATTGTTATTGCTCTATCGTGTGTCTATATATTCTCCCACCACGCTCCCCTACCTCTTGCTCTACGCAGTTCCCCCCTATGTAACCAAGTAAGGAGGGTGTCTGACCTCAGATTCCTGTCTTTGTTCCTGTTTAGTGTTCCGGAAGCTCTCCAGGGGTTTTTGATCCCCTTTCCTCCGTTTTCACTACGGTGACCAATGACCTTTGTTTATGGCTCCCTCAACGCCCACAATCTCTTCCTTCCTCATGTGTCTCCCCACCATCCCCCCCACACCTTCCCCCCCACCCCCCACCCATCCGATCACCCCCGCCTATCACCGTCTCCACCCCCCCCCCCCAAGACGCAACAGGAGTCTTACACTTCCGCCGATGCCCTTCCACAGAGGGCCCCAACCCCCGTCTTGGGATAAGTCGGGGCCCAGAGTATATGCTATGTAAACAAAACATTTTTATATGTCTTCCTCAAATTATCAAAAATCTCTCCCTTAATGTAAAGAGTCTTACTCGTTAAAAAAAGAAAACTAGCACTCCAAGAACTTAAAAAAAACAAAGTTTGAAGTGTCCCGTGGGTCCGCCGGCGGAGCACACTGCTGTTTGAAGAATTCGGGGCTGCACACCAGTTCCAATGAAAATCGTTTATATTGTGGTCATCTTAAGTTACAGCACGCACGCTGACGCGTTTCCGGACAGTTGTCCCTTTATCAAAAGAGTAACGCGCGTCTATACTGATTCCCATTATGTAGTATAAAGCTCCCGCCCCCACCGTGACTCACACGCTTCATTACTATCCTGCGTGCTTTGTGGAGGCCCCCATCGCCATTGGATGCCATGTCAGCCAATCGCGCACGGCATGGTGAATAATTAGCATGAGACTATAGAGCTTGGAGCCACGGACCCTGCTCCCGCCTCTACGAGTGACGTCAACAAAGATGGAGAACGCTCTGTGGTATATCGGATGCTTGTTTGCTTTATCTTTAGTTAGTTATACCCTTTACCACTTATATTACAAAAGTATATGATGTCTGGAGTCATAGCTGGGGAGTATATAGCACAATGGAGACATCTCAGGAAAGAACAAAACACAAATATAGTGCCTTAAAGCATATGTGAACAAATATGCAAGCAAAAATTACAAGATTAACAACAGCGCAACGTTTAAAAAAACAAAGCAAATGAGATGGAATACATACGTATTGGAAAAAACAATAGTTCTAATCATTGAAATTTCATGTGTGTGTCTTTATATTAAAAATAGATCTGATAATAGTTCCTGAAACATACATCCTAGTCATATGATTTCATTTAAATATCTTACATATTCCTACGAAGCAAGATCAACAATTATTCTTTGGATCAAGCCCCTCTACTGATAACATTGACTGCTCCTATTATAGGGTCCACCTACAGTCTGCTATTATTCTAATCTAATCACAATCGAGAACAATATGAATTTGTTCGGAGTATCTATATGATACTATCTTTTACAATACACAAAAAAGCAAGTTCAATGAGGTTAAGGCATATTATTTTTATATACCAACTAATTGTCCTTTAAAGAGATTGACCGTAATTCAATATATGAATGATTTGCCACTGACAAGAGTCAGGAGGATCCTTCAATATCGATGTTTGAGCAGCATTCAATTTCCTGGTAGAGAGTAAACATACATTTTAAAGAACAAATCAGTTTTTTTGCCTTTTTTTCAATAAAGGTGCTCACAATGGAAACCTTGAAAAACTGGTCGAAAAGGATCTCACAGATATGGCAAGGGGCTATAAAAACTGTCTACATCACACCACAATAATCTCGCTCAAGGGTTTGAGAAGCTAAATCTTAATCTACGTAGAGAAGGATACGAACATAGTCATTAAAAATGCGGATACGGGTGGAGCTGTGGTGGTTATGCATGGCAGATCTTATTTACAGGACCCTTGAGGACATGCTGGCATACCGAGGCGTATGCAAACTAGAAAGAAACCCCCCAGCTCCATACCTTATTGGGTATAATAGAACTCTTGGAAATGTGCAGGGAGTTGGGAGTCATAACACAAACAGAATATCAGTTTTTATTTTACAACCAATCTCCCACAGTACCTATTTTTCCCATCTCCCAACAGATCCATAAGTCTCTGTCAACCGCCGGGGAGACCAATTATATCGAGCATTGGATCGTTTGGGAGATGGTCCCTTTCTAGGTAACGTGGATCACTTTTTGCAACCCTTGGTCAGGAGGTTAACGTCATTCTTGCGAGATTTCTCCTTGACTTGTTTGACAGATTATACAAGAAATCACATGGACTCATCCCTATCGGTGGTCCACATTAGATGTGACCCTCCTGTACACTATTATTAACATACACTGGGTATTAGGCTATACTTATTTCCTTAACCACTCAAATATCCACCTTGCACAGACGACATTTTATCCTGATGTGCTATCATCTTTTTTATTCAGCCCATTATTTTATTTATAACCTATTATTTCAAACCAAGGCACCTTATGGGGGACTTCCTTTGCAACTCATAGCCAATTTATTCATGGGGCTTTTTTGGGAAACCACTTTTATTTTTGGTGATGCTTAACCCCATTTAGACATATATTATGTATTATCGTCGTTATATATACGACTTATTAATTATTTGGTCTGGTAGCACCCCAATCTTTCACAAATTTCTTGTATATATTAACGACAATGTCTTAACCTCATATTCACCTGAAATTACCTAAAGCGAGATTGCCTATCTTGACCTACATTTTATACATAGATCTGATCTAGAATTCAACTAAGATTTTTAGGAAAGAAAAACTCCAGAAACTCCCCTGCTCATGGCCAACAGTGCCCCTCCCAGACCCCTGATCAGAGGGATTCCGAAGGGCAATATCTGAGCCTTCGGAGACTATGTTTCAACAGATGGTTCCTTTCTAGTCAGGCAAACAAGAACTATCAGAAAGGTTCAGATGTAAGGGGTTTATAGGGATGAAGACATTAATGGG